>PVKH010000067.1:0-53593 GCA_004027955.1 Chaetophractus vellerosus | reverse complement strand
AAAAAAAAAAAAAAAAAAAAAGAGAGAGAAAAGAAGAAAAATATTGCTGAAAGAAAACTACCAAAAATAAAAACCATCAACTCAGATCTTAAAGCCCTGAAAAATATATTTTTATATGAAGAAGAAATAAAGTCTTACTCAGAATTAAAAAGTCTAGGTTGTTTTTCTTTTGCCAAAAAAATCAATTAAAAAAGGAATAAAGAAATTCCTTAAGGCAGAAAAAATATATCAGACTGAAATCTGAATTTACACAACATGAATATGGCTGGAAATAGAATAATAGAAGGTTAAATTAAATTCATTTTTTAATATTTAGTAGTTCTAAATGCAAGTTACCAAAGCAAATGTTTAGCTAAGATTTATGTGTTTAGAGCATATGTAATATTAAAAGGTGTGAAAAAATAGAAGAAAGGATGGAAGGGAGTAAATAAGATCATACTTTGTGAGTTCTTCCACTAAAGATGATCTGATCCAATATTTTTGAAAATTAAACTCAAATTATTAAAAAATGCTTATTGTAAATCCTAGGACCATCAGTAAAATTAATTTTTAAAAGGGTCATAAATATTAAATTAAAGATAAAAGGGAATTCTGAAAAATGTTCAATTAATAAATGAAAGCAGAGATACAGGGTAAACAAGACAAAAGAGGAGGTTTAAGCAAAGAAAACAGAGAGCAGGGTGGTAAATACTATCAAACCATGTCAATAAGCACATTAAGTATAGGTGGTGTAAATTCACCAGTTTAAAGATGTGTATTGTCAGATGGGGTAAAAAAGCAAACGCCAATATATGTAATCTATAAAGAAAACAAATTTAAGTATAAAGACTGTTCTAGTCAGGGATCCAATGTGGGGATTCTGCCAGTTACTGAGTATGTCTATTCCAATTATGCATTCTGGAACTGGGGAAATAACCACAGAATGGGTCCGGGGACCCACTGGGCCCACTGTGAGACGGACCTGAGCTAAATCTCCATCAATCACCTGACCTCCATAAGCCCCGACTCTGACTGGTGGACCACAGTGACGTTTTGGGTCTCCTGGAATTAATGTGACTTCTGAGCCAGTGTCTAATAATCCCCGAAATGTCTGATCATTTCCTTTTCCCTAATGCACAATTACTCTGGCAAAAGGCCGTAGGTCTAGACATAGATAGCTTAAAAGTAAACAGATGGAAAAAGATGCCAGGCAAACTCTAACCGAAAGAAAGCTGAAGTAGCTATATTAATATTGGGCAAAGTAGGCTTCAGAAAAATGAATTATTTCAGTGATGAAATAGGGCATTAAATAAAGAAATAGGAGACAATTTTTCAAAAAGACAAACTAATCCTGAACATATGTGCATGTACATAGATTCAAAATAAATAAAGAAATAATTCATGCTATTGAAAAGAGAAATAGACATACTTACAATAATATTTCCAGACTTCAAAAATATTCTCTCAGCAATGGATAGAATAAATGTACATACAAACATTATTAATATAGAAGGTCTAAAAACACTACCAACTAATTAGATCTAATCAACATTTATAAAACATTCCATCTCCAAGGAATAGAATAAAATTTCTTCTCAAGTGCAGATGACCAAAGGAGACCAAATTCTTGGCCATAAAAAAAACTTAGAGCTTTAAAAAAAAATCATGCAAAGCAAGCTCTTGGGAATAAGTGGACTTAAACTAGAAATCAATAACAGAGATCTGAAAAAATCCTGTATTATTCATAAATTAAACAACAAAATTCTCCATATCCCACAGAAAAAAGAATGGCTCTCAAGGGAAATTATAAAGTATTTTGAATGGAATGAAATTGAAAATATATCATAGTAAAATTTCCTTGATGCAGTTAAAGCAGTGATTAAGGGAACCAGCTGTGGCTCAATTGGTAGAGCCCTGGTTTACCAGATGGGAGGCCCCGGGTTTGGTTCCCGAGGCCTCCTCGAGAAGGCAGGCCGCCGCGAGCTGGCAAGCCGCCGCGAGCAAAGGCAAGCCGCGCAAGCTGCCGCGCGGTGAGCTGACTCGACAGGACGCCACAGCAGGGGGAGACAAGCAGACACAGAAGAACGCAAAAAATGAACACAGCAAGAACAAGCAGCAAGGGGGGGATATATAAATAAATAAATAATAAAACTTAAAAAAAACAGTGATTAAAAGGAATTTTATAGTGCGAATTGCTTACACTAGAGAAGAAAGGTCTTGACTCAATATTCTAAGCTTCCTTTTAAAAAATGGAAATATAAAGAGTAATATATCCTGAACCAAATGTGAAGATGAAAACAATAAAAGCTGAAATCTATAAAATCTAAAACCTAAAAATAATAGAGAAATCATAGTAATCCAAAAACAAATTTTTAAAAATAATCACACATCCTTGGCTTGATAAACCTGCAGCCAAACTACCCATTAAAAAAAGAGAAAACTTACACAGTAATATCTAGAATAAAGAGAGTGCATTGTTTCTAACTTCAAGTAAATTAAAGTGATAATAATATAATATGAACAATTCCAAGTCCATAAATATGAAAAATCATTTGAAATTTGCAAATTATTTGCAAGGCACACACACAATTTATCCAAGATGGAAGGTAAGATGAATATTACTATAGCTATTTAAGAAATTGAATTCATAGTTTAAAGTCTTTCAAGGAAAAAAAATCTAAGCCTTGATGATTTCACAGTGAATTCTTTCAACATTTATAGAAAAGATTATACCAATTCTACAACTGTATCTTTTTAATATAGGTGAAAAAGACCCTCTACCTCATTTTTTAGGTCAAAATTACCCCAATATCAAAATGAGGCAATAACAGTAGAAGAAAGAAATCTACAAATGATATCCCTTGTGAATATAAACACAAAAATCCTCAAAACATGATTGCAAATCAAATCTAGCAACATAAAAAAGGAAAATAATCATCACAAAATGGGTTTACACCAAGAATGAAAGGCTGGTTTAACATTTGAAAAGCAATTAGTGTAATTCCTTATATTAACTAAGTGAAGAAGAAAAAGCAAATGGTCATCTCAGTATATACAGAAAATAAACATTAAACACATTTTCACAGGAATTCCTGTTAAAATCTCATCACACTAAGAATAGAAGTAAGCTCATAAATTTGACAAAGAACACTTAAAAATAAAGGATATCTAAAATCATATTTAGTAGTGCAAGGCTGAATCCTTTTCTCCTTCTTTTAGAAATAAATCAACATTCCCACAATTTCAATTTAAAATTATGATGGAAGTCCTAGCTGTTTGCAATATAGTAAGAAAGGTAGGGCATACGGGTACTCCTAAAATTTCTGTGTAACATTTATGTAAATTGATATATCCTAAAAAAAAAAGAAAAAAAGGTGTATTAAAATCAGCAATATTAAAAAAAAAAAAAGGAAAACCACTGTCATACAGATCAGACCAGGAAAAAAATGAAACATTCTTTCTTTGCAGATGATATAATTGCCTACATAGAAATTCCCAAAGAATCTACAAAAAGGCTAATTGAACCAATAAATGAAGTGAGCAAGTTTACAGAATACAAAGTCAACAAGAAAAAATAAATTGCATTTCTATATACCAGCAATGAACAATTGGAATTCAAAATTTTAAATAAAGAGTTCCACTTACAATAGTACCAAAAATAGAAGACATATGTATAAATCTAATAAAATATCTGCAGAATCAATATGTCAGAAACCACAAAACATTACTGAAAGAAATCAAAGGAAACATACATAAAAGAGAAATACACAATTGTGGTGGCTTGGATTTATGTACTAGAGAAAATATGTACTTAATGTTAATCCATATCTGTGCATGTGAACCCATGGTAAATAGGAAAAGTGTTGTGCAAATCACTCAGGTTGGGTCTTCATCCTGTTACTGGAGACATTATAGAGAAGGCCACAGAGAGAAGCCATGGAGAGCAGCCAGAAGCTGGAAGTCAACAGAATCCTGAAGAGAAAGAAGACATTGCCATTTGGTGGAAACCCAAAGAACATTAAAGATTGCCAGCCCAAAAAAAAAAAAGATTGTCAACGAGAAGATACTGATGATGGGAGGTAGACTTCTAACCTCTGAAAGCATGAGCCAATAAATTCGTTTTTAAACCAACTCATTGCACAGCATATGCTTTAGCAGGTGGAAACTAAAATAACAACGTTCATGAATTTGAAGGCTCAATATTGGTAAAACGTTAGTTTTTCCTGATTTGGCATATAGCTATAATATAATCCCGATGAAAATTTCAACAAGTATGTTGTAGATATCAATGGTTTGATTCAAAATTTTAAATATGAAGGCTAAAGGAATAGAATATCCAAGCAATTTTGAAAAGACAATCAAGATTAGAGACCTCTGGATACCTGATATCAAGACCTACTTTAAAGTTAAGCAACTGAAACAGTGTAGTATTGCAAAAAGGACAGGCAAATTGAACAGAACAGAATAAAGATTCCAGAAATAAACCACATAAATATAGTTAGCTGCTTTCAATGATTCAATGGAATAAGGATAGCTTTTTAAAAACCTTGCTGGAAGCATTGGACATCCATAAGCAAGAACAAAACAAAATGAAACAACTCTCTCTTATGCATTTGGCTCCAAAAGTCCTCAAAAAAGAACTAAGAAATCTAATCCAACAACATATAAAAGGATTTTTACCATAAGCAAATGTACTTTATCCCACAAGTGCAAACTTGTTTTAATATAACCAAATCTTATATAAATAGGATGAAATACAAAATCACATGGTCATTTCAATAGACTTAGAAAAAGCAGATGACAAATTCCAGCACACTCCTTCATGATAAAAACAATCAAGAAACTAGGGCTAAAAGGGAGCTTTCTCATTCTGATGAAGGGCAACTATGAAAAAACCACAGCTAATAACATGTTTAATGATGACAGACTGATGCTTTCCCTTTAAGATAAGGAGCAATACAAAGATGTCTATCCTACCCCTTCTATTCAATATTGTACTGGACAGCTTAGGGTGGCAGTTTGAAATTATTTTATGAATCCCAAAAAGAGAAATAGTATGTTTTAAACTACTCCATTACTGTTGGTGTGAGACACATTTGAGAGGATTCTATCGGTGAGGTGTGAATCATGTTGATTCTCTGCCCTCTTGCTGAGTCTAACATAAAGGTAGACACAGAGACACCAATAGAGGAAAAAGAGCTCTGTCATTTTTGATCCTGCCATGTGACAGAAAGGAAAGGCTCAAGCAGCTGAGGCCCCAGGGAGAGAGGAGCCGTTTGCCTGATAGCTTGCAGCTGAAAACAGGAAGAAAGTGGAGCAGCGTAGCCTGAAAGAAGAGGCCCAGTAAGAGACAAGCCTTATGCCTGGTTGCCCTCAGCTGAGCTCCGGGAGATGGCACAGCCCAGAGGGGAAGGGAGAGACCAGGCAGAAATCTCCAGCCACCTTGCTTCAACATGTGGCAGCTGACTTGGGTGAGAAAACATCTTCTATGGTGCCTTGAGTTGGATTTTGCATGGCCTTGGAACTGTAAGCTTTTACCCCAAATTGATGCCCTTTGTAAAAGTCAGCACATTTCTGGTACTTTGTATTGGCAGCCCTTTGGCAAACTAAAACACCTAGCCATGGAAATGAGCAGAACAATGAAATGACTAAAGTCATCCAGCTTGGAAAGGATGAAGTAAAATGATTTCTATTTAAATATGACATGATCTTGTATATAGAAATCCTAAGGAACCCACTAAAAATTATTAGTACTGATAAATGAGTTCATCAAGATTGTAGGGTACAAGATCAATATACAAAATTGAAATTAAGGAAACAATTTCATTTACAATATCATCAAAGAGAATAAATCACTTAGGAATAAATTTAACATAAGAAGAGCAATACTTACATTCTATAACTAAAAAACATTAATGAAGAATACCTAAAGAAAATTGAATGATATTCCTTGCTTATGGACCAGAAGACTTGTTTTGGTTAAGATGGCAATAGGTCCCAATTTAAACCACAGATTCAACTCAATTCCATTACAAAAGCAGCTGAAATCTTTACAGAAAGTGATAAGATGATCCTAAATTCATGTGGAATTTTAAAAGACTGAGGATAGCCAAAACAATCTTGTAATAGAAAAACAAAGAAGGACTGAACACTTACTACAAAGCAACAATATTTGAAACAGTGTGGTGTTGGCCTATATATCAGTGGGAGACAATTGAGAGCCCAGAAATAAACCCTCACATTTATCATCAACAGATTTGCTACAAGCGAGTCAAGGCAATTTAATGGAGAAAAAATTGTCTTTTCAACAAATTATGATGGGACAACTAGATATTCATATGCAGAAAATTGAGGTGGACATTTACCTTGTGTCATGCACAAAAAATAACTCAAAATGAATCACAGGCCCAGATGTCATAGCTAAAAATATAAAACACTAAGGAGAAAACCTAGACATAAATCTTTGTGATCTTAAATTAGGTAATGATTTCTTAGGTATGGCACTAAAAGCATAAGCCAAAAAATTTAAAAAAGATAAAATAGATAAATTAGAAAACATGAAAAATTTTTAAAAACTATTGCATTTGGAAAGATACTGTCAAGAAGGTGAAAAGATAACCCACAGAATGGGAGAAAATATTTATAAATCACATATTTGATGAGGGACTTGTATCTAGAATATAGTTTTAAAAAAAAACCTCTTACAACAAAATGATAAAATAACAAGTAACCTAATTAAAATGGGCGAAGGATGGATAGATATTTCTAAGAAAGTATATAGAAATGGCTAATAAGTACATGAAAATTTTTCAACATCATTAGCCAGTGGGGATATTTTAGCCCTCTCAATGTTGTAGTTATCAGTGCGCAGTAGAATGGCCCCACACCCAAAATTTGGTTCAGAGGTCAAGACTGATGATGCCCGCAAATAAAAGTGTGAAAAAGTTTGCTGCCTACCTAAAGAAGCTATCTGTGGAAAACAAGGAAGGCCTCCCAAGCTGGTCCAGGCATGGTTTGTGAGAGAGCAGGGAAAGGAGACTGCTTTATCATTCATTGTGGCTAGCATTGGGATTAGGCTGAGAGTTCCCATGCATGCCAGGAGGCTTTCAAGGCTTGAAATTCCTGTAGGTGCCAAAGAAGGGAGCTCTGGGCTTTCTCATCAGCTTGCTCAGGTATGGAGCTCAAGGGGAAGAGGGAGGTATGAGGCTTAAATGCTGCCTGCCTGGAATCAAACTTTAAAAGATGGAGTGAGTCTCTTTATTACAAGGGGAATGCAAATCCAGTCACAATGAGATATCACTTCACACTTACTTGTATAGTTATAATCAAAGCAAGAGAGAATACCAAGTGTTGACAAGGATGTGGAGAAACTGGAACCCTCAGACGGTGCTGGTGGAACATAAGCCAGTGCAGTCCATTTGAAAACAGCCTGGCATTTCCTCAAATGGTTAAACATGGAATTACCCTATGATCCAACATTCCCACTCTTACATATATACCGAAGAGAAATGAAAGCATATGACCATGCAAAAATTTGTACACAAACATTCACAGCAGCATTATTTGTAATATCTACAAACTGGAACAACTCAAAGATTCATCAACTGAGTTATGAATCAATAAAATGTGGTATATCACAATAATTGGAAGTTACTCAACAAAAAAAGAAATGAAGTACTGATACATGCTACCACAGGAATGAACTTTAGAAATATGATATGAAGTGAAAGAAGCCAGTCAAAATGAAGCACAATTTGTATGAGTCCACTTACATGAAATTTTCTAAGTAGGCAAATCCCTAGTGACAGAACATATATAAGTGGTTGCCTAGTGTTGGAAGAAGGGAGTATATGGCAGCTTCGGGGAGGGACAGCCAAAGGGTGTGGGTTTTCTTTGTGGGGTGATGTAAATGTTCTAAAATTGATGTCCTGATGGCTGCACAGCTCTTTGAAAATAGTAAATGTAGTACTGAGTTGTATGTTTTAAAGGTGAACCTTCTGGTATATGCATAATTATAACAATAAAGCTGTTAAATTATTTTTACAAAAATAACCTTGATTCTATAGCCCACACCTAATATAAAATTAACTCACACCGAAGCATGACCTAAAACTATAAAAGTTCTGGAAGAATGCATAGGATAAAAACAGTGTGACTTTGGATTAGCCAAAATTCTTTTAGATATAATACCAAAAGTATGATCCAAAAACTTTAAAAAGTGTTAAATTGTACTCAATTGTAATTAAAAAAACATTTGCTTAAGGGAACACTCATTCGTTGCTAGTGGGAATATAAAAAAGTAGTCTCTTTGGCAAGAACAGTTCAGCAGTTTTTTTATAAAGTTAAACATACTCCTACCATTTGACCCACCAGTCCTTCTCCTTGATTTCTACCCAAAAGAAATTAAATCTTATGTTCACATAAAAATCTGTATATGAATGTTTATGGCAGCTTTATTCATACTGCTACAAACTGGAAACAAACACAGATGTCTTTCAGCCCATGAATGCATAAACAAACTGCTTTGCATCCGTACATTAGAATACTAGACCCATTAAAAGGAGCAAACTATTAATTCATGCAACAACATGGATGAAAGTTAAATGCATTATGTGAAGTGAAAGAAGCCAGACCCAAATGGCAACATATTGTATTTTCCATTAGATGAAATTCTTGAAATGGCAAAACTACAAGGGAGAAACCCAATTAGTGGTTACTCCAGATTGAGGGTAGGATTGGAGAAAGTATTGTCTAGAAAGAAACAGAGCAGGGGAACTTTGGAATGATAGAAGTGGTTAGCATGGAACTCTAAAGTGGACACATGACTCAATGCATTTGCCTAAACCCGTGGAAATGTACACAATAACATTTCAATTTTACTGCATGTAAGTTTTTTGAAAATAAACCAAGATATGGATGTAATTACCTTTTCAAAAGAGTCAAGATCATGTAAGACGAGGTCAGACTGATCACCTGTCACCGATAGCAGGGCATAAATGCAATGAGCTATCCTGTATTAGATTCTGAAACAGAAAAAGGACTTTGGTAGAAACCTTGGAAAAATCCAAATAAGGCCTGTACGTTAGTTAATAATACAGTATGAAGGTTAATATTTTAGTATAGATAAATGTTCCATGATTATTAATTAATGTACTATTTTTACAACTCTTCTGTAAGCCTAAAATTATCTCAAAATTTAAAAAAGGAAGCAAATTGAAAAGCATTATACCAGAGTTAAAGGGTTTTGACTGGCTTCTTCAAATATGTGCTCCCCGCAATTTAATTAAACATATTTTTTAATCATATTGCATGCAGTGGTAAATTGAATATGTCCATTTCCTAATCTCTGGAACTGGTGAATATGTTACCTTATATGACAAAATGGGCTATGCAGATTTGAATCTAGAGATGGGGAGATTATCCTGCATTATCTAGATGGGCCCAATGATATAATTTCAAGATTTAAAAATGAAAGAAAGGACTTCAGAACAGGGACTGCAAGGAATGGAACTTCAAAAGGTGGAAAAGGAAAAAAAAAAAAAAAAAAAAAAGGTTCTACCCTAGAGCCTCCCAAAGGAACAGATGCAGCCCTGGTGACATCTTGATTTCAGCTCAGTGAAAGTTATTTCAAACTTCTAACCTCAGAACTATAAGATAATAAATAAGTGCTATTTCAAGCCACTTAATTTGTGGTAATTTGCTACAGCACCAATAAGAAACAAATGCATATGAATTATTTTTGTAAACACATATGTGTTTGGAAATGAAGTAGAAAAAATGATAATTTTAATTAACTTTAACAGAACAACAATAATACATTTGATCCAGTTATAATTCCACATGGGGACAGTGAGATTTTCTATCCTGCAAATGGAAGAGTTTAAGAGTGATATTAAACCATCTACCAAGAGATTTAGATTTCAAGCTGATTTTCATTTTTATAAACAATCACTGAGGACTACCGTGGTGGTTTGGAGTTGTATGAACTCCAGAAAAAAGCATGGTCTTAAACTTAATCTATTCCTGTGAGTGTGATCCTATTATAAGTAGGCCCTCACTTCAGGTAAGGTATGGCCCAACTCAGTCAGAAAGAGGCTTAATCCTATTACTGGAGTCTGAATGAAGTTCAGGCAGAGAGAAAGCCACAGGAGGAAGAAATTGAAGGTCAACAGGACCCAGAAGAGAAGGGGGAGGTCAGGAGAACATTGTGCATTGCCGTGTGTCAGAAGATCCCAGGACAAAGGATTACCAGAATCCAGCCCCAAAATGCCAGTCTTTGGGAAGAAAGAATTGCCTTGATGATGCCTTGTACTTCTCCTAGCCTCAAAACCATGAGGCAGTAAATTCCCATTGCTTAAGCCAACCCATTGCATGGCATTTACTTCAGCAACAAGGAAACCAGAAAACTACTCTCTGTCAGTTACCAGAATTCACTTTGTAGCAGCAACATCGTGAGTTTTGCCCATTTCAGAGATGAGACTCTTGAGGGTTGGGTACTTATTTAAGATCTAGATTAGTAACAACCTATAAATACAACCCCTACATTTATGCAGGACCATGGCTGATTTCATGAGTGCACTGCAGGAATAAATGTGTCCAAGGCAACACTGCAGAGAAACAGGAGAAAAAGGTATGCTCGGTGTCCTCTTCCCATTAACCTTGGCCTCTCTCCACTTAGTCATGTTGGAAATTCCACCATAACCTCTAGATCACATTTAGTTTTTAGAATTACCTTTTGTAATATGTTTCCTGGCAGAGTTAGCACTTGGAACCATTACAAGCTCACTCCTTCACAGGAATTAGCAGGCTGTCTGTTCAAAGCAAGGTCTTACAGAAATTCAGCCTGGGGTTTGGGACAAGTGCCTATAGGAATATCATATGGGGACAGTGAACAGGGAAAAAAGATGATATTGATACTAGGTGGGTGGATCTCAGGGATGTATTTGGCCTTGTATACAATTTTCCTTAGGCCTGATAAGGTGCACATGCTCAGAAAGAGTCTTGAAGTTCTCACATTAGCATAAGTTTCCATGTCCGTCACTTTGTTTACCTCCTTTCCTTCTCAGAAAAATTAGCTTGCCCTCTAGGTTTCCTCACCACCACCACCACCATCTGAGTCTTTGAGAGCAGTAACTAATAGTTGAATGGCAAAGATTCTCTTCCTAAGTTCCATAGGTATTACCAGCCTATAATTGTGTTTTTTATGCTAATAAAAGGGATTCCAAAATAACACCTTTTTTGTTTCATCTAGAGGGACATAAAACATAAAACTTATCATTTTATGCTAATAGTATGCAATCTTTAATATACAAAGATAGCTAAGGCCACTCACCTTGATAAAAGGTAAAATTTAGATCCAGAAAATTTTGATTGGATTAATTTGTATAAAAATGTCCCCACGGATGAGGGTGGGGGAAGGGAAACAGAAGGAGGAATGAGTCCAAATTGTCATATATTTTAAAGTATGTCAGTACTACACAGTGGATTATGTATGTTTGGCCTCATATCCTGGCTCCACCGGTTAAGTTTGATATTGTTTTAGTTTGCCGGAGTTGCTATGGCAAATAACACCCAGTGGGTTGGCTTAAACAACAAGAATTTTTGGCTCACAATTTGGAGCCTAAATCAAATTTTACTCTTTACCAGTTAGTGGAATCTGAATAAATGGAGTCTTATTCTTTCCGATACAATCATACAAGGTATATACAATGACCGTTTTCAGTGACATAAAGGGCGTTAAATATTTTTATATTTAATACTAGAGTTTCTGGAAAAATCAAGTTCATGGAAAGCTATAAGCCTTACAATTCCATTCTGAGTATCCATTGACGCCTCCATTTACACATGATGATGCTGTGGCTCATGTGGGGTGATAGAGTCCATAACTGAAACAACCAGGTTTTTACACAAGCCTGATGCCTTTCCCAATATGTTTAGCACTCCCAGTTAAGCCTTGTGTTGTAATTGTCTCATCTCTATGACTACTTGTAGTAGGTTGAATTATGTTCCCCAACAAAGGGCATTTTTTAAAATTGTCATCCATATTCCTTATATGTGTGTGAAACCATTTGTATAGAGGATGTTGTTTTCAGATAAGGTGGAGCCTACTGAATCGGGGTGGGTCTTAATTCTTATTATTGGGGGTCTTATAAAGAGAAGAAACCAGAAGCCAAAAGTCATAGAAAGCCATGGAAAGGAACAAGAAGCCGGAAGTCAGTGGAAACCAGACTTGAGAGAGGACACCAAGTAACCAGAGGGAGAGAGACAAGCCACAGAACTCCAAGGATTGTCAGCAGCCAGAAACAGAACAGACTCTAAAAGAAAGCAAAACTAAACCAACACCAGTTTGTTGTACTCGTGTTAGCACCTCTGGCAAACCAAGACACTATGCAGAGTTTTAATTTTTAAGCCTTTGCAAAGCAATGCACTGGGATTCAGTTCCTATGACTTCGACCCCACTCCATGGATTCCTCATTTCACATGGATGCTGCAGGGGATTTTGATTATTTGTACCAAGCATCTCCAAAGTGGTTGGCCAGAGATGAGAAACAAAACTTCAGCTAGCTCAGGCTAATGCCTTTAGTGGAGAAATATTTCCGAATGTATCACCAGTAGCAAAAGATCCAACTTCCAGCCAGTAATTTCTCATTAATAAAGAGGGTCTGATTTATTGGGAAATCTTTCCTCACCAGAATAGAAATGTGGTTGTGTCTAACGTTTTATTTTCCATTGGATATTTTATATACCTGATGGATATTTTATTCTGGATGAACTGAAACCAAAGGGATCTTTTATAAAATAAATGTTTAAAAAATTACCTGTGCTAATGGCACAATGAAATTAACAAATTGAAAATGAAATTATCAGAAATATAAAAAACCAAAGTTCTCATATCAATATTAACCTACCATATGTCACACAATGTCTAACTTATGGGGGTTTACTGAAATAGGTAGCAAGTTAAAGAACTTCCTCTGTGAAAACCAAACTAAGGATTTTCAGTTCAACCTTTATGTCATATCATGAGCGAACCATGACAAGTAGTTGTATGTTAATATTATTGGTCTTCTGTCAGCACTGAATGACAGAGAGAGAACCCACTTTCACTTAGGGAACACACAAATATGAACCCATACCTTGTTCTGCTTTCTTAACTTTAAGCATTGATTGAGTTGCTTCACCTCTTTGTGTCTCAATTTTCTTTCCTTTTTTTTTTTTTTTTTGGTAAAGTGGGGAAATATTTCTTTGTCATAGAGTAAAGAAAAAATGTAGAATAGTAGCTGGTATAGGGTAGTCCTTGTGTCAGTGTTAATCACATTTCCAAAGGAGGGAACCCTAAATGATTATATAATGAAGGCGAAGTACTATGGCACCATACAGAACGAGGGAATCAAGCAAATATTGGCACTGTCATTGTTCTCACTCAGAAGGTTCCAATTTCTCAATGTTATTTAATTACACTCTCATTTCTTTTTTAAAATATTTTTTATTTTTAAAGAAGCATTAGATCACATAAATGCTACATCAAAAATATAGGGTATTCCCATATGCCTTACCTCTTTCCCCTCCCACACTTTCCCCCATTAACAACATCTTTCATTGGTGTGATACATTTGATAGAATTCATGAACACATATTGAAGCATTGCTACTAACAGTGAGCTACAGTTTACATTATAGTTTACACTCTGCCCTGCACAATTTTATAGGTCTTGACAAAATATATAATGGCCTGTATCTGTCATTCCAATGTCATGCAGGACAATTTCGATGTCCCCAAAAATACCCCCACATTGCACTTATTCTTCCCTCTCCCTCCCCTCAGAACCTCTGGTGGCCACTGCCTTTATATCAGTGATACATGTTCTTCCATTGCTAGAACACTAAGTCTATTTTAGTTCATAGTTGCTTTCCCCTACTTTCTGAATATATTGTTAAATTCTCTTTCTAAGTTTTAGATTAGCAAAATTTGAGATGTACAACAACGTTGGAAAGATGGTAAAGGTATTTAATAAAACTTCCAAAATAATAATAGAATCAGAAGCCACACGAATATTCATAGAAATGAAAAGATAGTTGCCAAGGTCACCTCTATCTGGCAGTAGGGAGGGAGAGTGGGAGAAGAGCAGGTTGATGAGCAAGACAGCCATGAGGAATTTTGCAAGGGCAACAGCTCCATTTCTCCTCTCCATGGCCTTGCTTTTGTCATCTACACATTGAGAAGGGTTTGGTTAGATCACATGTAAAAGATATTCTTACTCTACTATTCTATTGCTCATTTATTAATCATCAACAAGATGCATTGGTTTTAGGATATAAAACATTCCAACAACATATTTCCAATCCCATGCATCTTCTTCCTTGTCCTCTCTGCCTCTTACTCCTCCTTCTCCTTCTTGTTTTACTTCTTCAGTATTAATAGAGAATACATCATCCTGTTCTGTTTACCTATCTGAAAGAGAACTGAAAACACATTAAAACGATTTTTTTCCCTCTTGTGTTTTGTTTTGATTGTTTTCTACTTAATATCACTTTCTTCCTACTGGATTGAAAATGTCTCTTATCTTGGAATGTGCAATCTATCCAGCTCTGTACCATTTCTGGTCTGCCCACAGCTATCACAGTTTTCTACAGGGCCCTCCTGACAGTCATTTTTCTCACAGTCATATTTAGTGTGGCCCCTCATCTCACCTTGTAAACTATGAGATCCTTTGAAGATCTGCAAGTGTGTTCTTGGCACATTTACCATTTTAACACACATTACTTTATTTATTCACATGCTACTTCTTTCTAAAAGAGTTTGAAGCAGAATGAAATAAAAGCATAAATAATGCTAACAAAATAAGACTGGATTTTTGAAAAACTAGACATTTTAAAGGAAAAGAAAACGATGTCTGCCAAAACATATTCAGTTGATTGTGCATTCCCTGGCAGTTACATCAAAAAGGGCTAGATATTGTTACATATATTTTTTCCTCAACAGAGAGAAGAAACCTGTTGATGTTTTAGAGAGTCCATTTTGTTCTGACAGTATATTAAATAGAAATTCATCATGTGCTTGCTTATGACTTCTTCCTTGTCCTCTCTGCCTCTGCAAATCATAGTACCACAATTTATCATCTCATCTATGAGATATTTATAGCAAATACAGAACTGGTTTTCAATTTTTTAAAAATGATGTGTATTTTTAAAAAAATACCATTAAATCACAATTAACTCCTTGACGACAATCCTAGACATAAAAAAATGTATAATCCATATTTTATAGCTTTTCTCATTTAATTTTTGGTGTTTATTAAATTTCTACCAAAATAATGTGTCAACATTTTTAAATGAAATAATGTGAAAGACCAACCTGCTCCATCTTACGCAGAGGATTCGTTCTCTGGAAACAAATGTTCAAGTGAACTGTTTCATCTGGTAATTACCACCACATATCTAAATATCATGCTTATGCTACAAATTCTTATTTCATTATTTTAAACAGCAAGTGTTGGCAGCTTATTATGATAGAGGTGGAATGAGCTGTGTTGCTCACATACACAAGAAAATACATTTTCCGACTTCCTCTCCTGAGAGTATAGGTTTTTCAAGATCTTGAATGAAATAATTAGTCAAATTTTACAACGAAGCAGCTATAAAAATAGTGGTCACTGATGAGTCAAAAAGTGTATTTTAATTCTATTTCCCAGTGGGTAAACTCACTGGTTGTTGTTGATGTTTCACCACTGAATCTCCAGTCGAAAATGTTCCCAGCCCTTAGTGGATGTTCAATAAAGAAATGGCTGAATGAATAAATTCCCTTTCTTCCAGAGCTTCTCTGTTTTCTAAAATAAATATGTGCCTCCTTGTTTCCCTTTGTGATTTACTATTTGTATGTTTTTTGTTATGTTTTCTTTTTCTAAAAGCACTTTCTGATAACTTTTTCTATTGAAGTTCATTTACCCAGACTTCTCACACTCAGAGACCTTTATTCAATTGTTCTAATCTAAACTAGCTAAACTCATGCTTATATTAACAAACCATACTAAGTAATATAATAGAAGCAAATAAAAATATGTAAAAATAATATCAGGAGAATTGAGCAGCTTCACTTTTAGAAAACTCCTTTTGTTTCTTGCATCATCAACATGCTCCTTTGAGTTTTTCTCTGAAGAAAACAAATATAAGCAAAAACAATAATATGATACAATAGAAGTGGGAAGTGAGCAGAACACTATTTTTTTTTAAATTCTTATTTCAACGTAAATTCAGCTACACAGATTAAATTATGCACACAATCACTTATTCATTTAAACAATGCATCAGGCATTTAATATGTGGCAGGCACTGTGCTTACACTGAACGCCAAAGATAAATTCCTCAAGACATTCATAGTCATGCCATTGAACTCAGAAGTTCAGAAGGCAGAGTAGGTATACAAAGGAGAACAGAAGCTTAGTAGGAGATCATCCTGGAGAGTCTTCACAGAGGTGGTGGCACTTAATCAGGTTCCTAAAGGAGAAATTAATGCTCAGCTGTACGGAAGGACAAACGGGCAAAAGGAAGGGCACAGTCACAAGCAAGGACTCATGAAATGTGAAAGTTGTAGCATGCAGCAACAATATACAGTATAGAGTGCTTGGGGCATCGGTTTATGAGGCAGAGAGGCCAGATAATAAACGACCTTGCAGACCAATTAAAGGAATGTGTGGCCTTTTATGGGCTTCAGGAATGGATCTGGATTCCAGAAACGTCATTTTTGGCAGCTGTATGTAGGATAGATGGGGGTTGAAAGACTGAATAACTAGAGACTACTTAGGAAGCTGTTGCAATTGGCCAGGAGAGGGCTTTGAAACCTTAAGCATAGACATTGTCAATAGAGAAGTCGGTAGAACCAAGAATTAAATAGGAGGTTGAAGCCAAATGGTTTATATGTGAGAAAAAATCAGTACAAAAATCATACATTTCCAAAGGCCTGTCTTGATCCTAGAAGGACAAGTTCTTAGTCAAATCAACAGTGTACTTCAAGGGGCCGGCTCGATAGCCCAGTGGATAGGGCGCTGGCATACCACATGGGAGGCCCCAGGTTCGGTTCCCGGGGACCTCTCCTAGCGGTGAGAATGGCAAGCCGCCATGGGCGGGCCAGAGCCGCCGTGGGCAGGGCAAAAAGCTGCCACGGACAGGGCAAAGCCGCCATGGGCAGGGCAGGTCGCCCGTGAATGGAGTGCAGCCAGCCACCCGCGAACTGAAAGCTGGCCGTGAATGGAAGCAGAAGCCGCCCACAAGCGGGGAAAGCCGCGCCTGCGCAGTGACCAGTCTCGGCGCGTCGCCGCAGCAGGGGGGAAGGGGAGATATGTAATAAAATAAATAAATCTTTAAAAAAAAAACAAAACAAAACAAAAAAAAAACAGTGTAGTTCAAGAATTTAGACACAGGAATCTTCATGTCCAATTCTTTATTTTCATAAACAAATTCATTACTAACTACTTAATAGACACACATGCATATATGTGTAAATGTATATATATATACATATAGCAATGAGTAGAGAGAAAACAGTCCTGGCCTCCATGAAGATAAATTTTGGGAGGAAAAAAAATACACACGTATTATATTAAGTGAAGTTATATTAACTACGCTCAATATAATAAAATAAGTTTGGAGAGGAGAAGAGTCAATGGAGGGCAAACTTAATGTTTCAAACATGCCACTTTAACTTTTCAGACAGGACAAATACAAATAGGCTCCCAAACTGAGGGTAAAATGGAAAGAATTGTCATTACTATTGATCACGAACATTTTTATTAACAATAATGGTAGGCATAGTGTAAGCCCATTTTCTGGTCGAAAACACAGCAGACTCATCCTTTCAATACATGATTTAAAAGAAAACAGTTTGAAAAGAATTAAAGAGTTTCAACAAATCCGAAGTGAAAAGAAAAGTCAGTTTAGGACATGCAGTTTACAATCCTACACCATGATTTTTCTCTTCGGCTTTGAAACTGGGGCAGCATGAAAATTTATATCACATCCATGATAATTGTCTATGTGCTTGGTGCCCTCTTCCTGGAGAATTTAGCAGCTTCACTTTTAGAAAAGTCCTTTTGTTTCTTGCATCATCAACACACGCTTTGAGTTTTTCTCTAAAGAAAACAAATACAAGCAAAAAATAATAATATGATACAATAGATGCATGTGTCCCTTTGTGTGCTTACCCTCACCTAGATGGAAATTTTACGTTATTTGCTGCCACAAAATTACTCCCATAACAGTTCTCCCTTCAATCCATTTCTTCATGGAAATTGGATATTAATCAGTAAAATCCTTGCATGCATGTTTCAATATAAAACACTTAAACAAATAATGGAAGAAAACAGAATGAGAAAGAAGCAGAGGAGCGAGTTCACCAACCAAACGGGAGCCGATGAAAGTAGGTTACAAGCTCCAGTCAGGGCAGTTTCCCATCCCCATTACTCAGACTATTAATATTAATGGATTCTGGGAGAGGAAGTTAGGGACCTAGTCTTCCATCTTGCTGTGCAGAAGCTGAATATTGTATGATACAGAATAAATGGAGTGTTACTGATGCCATTTTGTCTCAAATGAAGTTTTACCAGAGAGCAATCCCTTATCCCCACACTCTTTTTCAGTTGGAGTCTAGGCAGAAGAAGTTTAAAAAAAAACCTAAAAGCTGATAGGCATGTGTTGGATCAGTGTGATCTGGGAAGGAGTTTGTCCTACACATGAACGAGGCTGCATTTCCTGGGCTCTGCGAGTGGCAACCTGTCCACTAGCGGAGTAATTTGAGCATGATTTAAAAGTGAGAAGACTTATTAGGTATTTTTTTTTTCCCACAGAGGTGTTTGCTTTTGATGTCCAAGGAAAATTAGGCATGGAATTAGAATGGACTGGCTGGTTTCATTAGCAGTAAAGTTCCCATTTTTCATTAAGTGCTATGAGGCTGAGTGATTTCATCACAAGTGCACCCAGCACAGGATATTAAAGATAATAATGACAGATAGCTCCACAGCCCAGGAGGGGACATTATGCTAAGGGATGCAAATTCATTGGCATTTATGGCTGTGTAGTTTAGCATTGATGAGGTGCACATATTCCCCAGCCTTTGATATTATCTTTACATGGCACACCTCATTTAGAATTTTGAAGGGGAATTGAAATCGGTATATTTTGGATCAAATTAGGGTTTCTGCTGCATTTACATGTATGCATGGCTCAGGTGTACAGGAATTCTGGAGAAAAACAAACCACAACAATAACTATTATATGGTACCTGAAAACTATCCAGGACAAAAGTGGGGGGAAAAGAAAGGAAAGAAAAGAATCTATTTCCTCTCCAACACTGACAAAATTAGTCTGATCAGAAGTGTTTGGGTCAAAACATTGTATAGACCAAGAACACTTGTTGCCTGCATTTGCATTAACAATATCACTATAAGCAGAGAATTTGCAGGACACACTGTTAATTCAAAATTACTGCCAGGAAATTGAAGTATAATGTACTTGGTCTGTTAAGAAATGCCAACTTGTAATATCCCTAGTACAAATAAATTTATTGGGGTGACAGCAGAAGGGAAGTTGGAGGTATTAAAAAATAAACCTAGGGAGCAGATGTGGCTCAAGCAGTTGGGCAACTGCCTCCCACACTAGAGGTCCTGGTTTCAGTTCCCAGTGCCTCCTAAAGAAGGCGAGGTAGCAGCAATCTCACATGATGGGTTGGTGCAGCAAGCTAGCTGGCGAGCTGATGCAAGGAGCTGTCACAATGAGGAGACACAATGAGAGAGACAACAAGCAGGGAGCAGATGTTGCTCAAGTGACTGGGTGCCTCCCTCCCACATGAGAGGTCCCAGGTTCAGTTCCCCGTACCTCCTAAAAAAAAAAAAAAAGAATACAAGCACACAACGAACAGACACAGAGAGTAGGTGTCAAGTGCAAACAATGAAGGGGGAAGAAATAAATAGATCCGTTTTTAAAAAGACTTAAATTTATCTTCAAATAATTAGCAGTTTCACAACTAACATTTAACAATCTTATTTCAGTAAGACCAGTCTTATACTGATCAAGAAAAACATAAAATATAGAAAAGAAAGAAAAACCAACATGGTAGTGACGTAAAGTGATATAAGCCATTTCTAAGTGACATGAATTAGAAGAGTCACTGCAAAGCACAATACATAGCACCTTCTCAGGAAATCTACTGATTTGCTTTCTCAAAATCCCTAGATTGAACAGTTCTCCACATTATAGAAAAGTTTTAAAAATGAAATGTTGGAACATGCCCATGGATATAGTATTAAAGTGCTTTTAAGAAGCTGACTTGAAATCTACAATGAGACTGATGGCCATAAAACAGAAAAGTGCAAAGCCCTGTACAATGTGAACCTTCACAGAACTCCTAGAGTACTTACTCCTAGAGTAGGGTTGTATGGAGTTGTCTGCGCAAGTAGCCAAATCGGCAGGGACAGGATGGAAACCCAAGTCTGGGTGACTCCATAGTTTGTGTGTCTTCATCACACCAACACAGTGCTATAGCAGTCTTAATCTCAGGCTGCTGGTCATGTCCACACGGAGAAGGAGAATGCTTGTAATAAGTGGCTATGGGAGCATGGGGTATTGGTAGACCATCAGCTGCTCTCTTTACTAAAATTGAAATAAAATCCCTTTTGCTCCAGAGAAACAAATGAACTGACAGGAAAAAAGAAGAGTTTATATTCATAAAGAGGTCTTATTCTCAGTCTAACATTGATTTCTTATTTCCTTGTTTTTCAGAAAATTTTCTGCTTCCAGACCGATCAAAATATGAAGGAGATTTGGAAAAGAGTTATAGGAATAAAAGTTCAACTTGATGAATAAATCAATGGTTAAAGTTACTGTGGTCATGCATAGTGTACTAGTCAGGGTTCTCTCAGGAAACAGAATCAACAGGAGATATCTGCCAATAACATGAGATTTTATGAGTCTCTCACACGACCATGGGGATGCACAAGTCCAGGTTCCACAGGCAGGCTGCAAGCCAGGGGCTCCGATGAAGTTCCAATGAAAGGCCCTTGATGAGTTTCTGGGAGAAGTTGGCTGTCCAAAGAGGAGCTGGGAAATTCTCTCTGAATGCTGAAATCAGTTCCCCTTTTAAGGTATTCAACTGATTGGATAAAGCTGTTGAATAAAGTGTCGCCATGCTGATGCAATCTCCCTGATTGATGCAGATATAATCAGCCATCCAAGCAGTAGACTCACTGGTGACCAAACTCCATAAATGTTCTTGTGTTACAATTAACCCAGTGCTTGCTTGACCAGACCCCTGGACACAATTATGTTGTCGTCGGTGCTTTTCGTCGACGACCCCACTCACAGGAACCAGGCACTGGCTGCCGGCGGCGACCCTGCCTGCTGGGGGGTGTCGGCTTGCCACCTCCAATCAATCTCCTGGTGGCTCTCCCCAGCCAGTCAGGAGATGAATAAGCCTCCAACTGGCCCTCCCCAACCAGATAGGAGACGAAGGGAAACAGCGGGGAAGGCAAAGGGGGAAGAGAGAGGGGTTTATGGCTCGCCGGGCTCAGGGCTCCGAGCTGGCCAGGTCGGGTGCCCTGAGCACAGCAGGCTGGGTACATGGGGGCTCGTCGGGCTCAGGCGTCCCTGAGTGCGACAGGTCAGGAATCTGGAGTCTGCGCGCATTGATAAGAAGGCAGCCGGGTGGCTGGTGGAAAGGCAAGCGACGAACAGAGCACACACACCCACTCCGGAAACAAGGCTGGGCGACCAAGTCTAACTTTATTAGAAAAATGCTGCTATTTATGACATGTGGGGGTAAGGGGAGGAGGGAGTGCAACAGAGCAGCTCTCGATTGGTGGAGGCAAACAGCGAATGGGGAAGCACAACTGGGTGGCTTCCAATTGGTGGAGGCTGGCATGTGACTAGGCAGCCTCCGATTGGTGGAGGCTGGCATCATGCCTAAACAAGGCTGTGCAGCTTCAGGCTGCTTCTGATTGGTAGAGACAGGTTTTCTGCCCATATATGGCCAGGCAGCTTCTTCCAGGCAGGGAGAGGCGGAGTTGTACTATGGGGGAAAGGGGAGGGGTGCAGAGAGGCGGAGCTGCACTGCAGCAGGGAGGAGAGGGGAAGGGGAGAGGCGGAGCCATGCCACAGTGGCTGTCAGTCATCAGCGTAACTTGAGAGGTTTCCGGCTGCTGCTCTGGCTGCTGTTCTACCCCATTAAGTGCCAGGGGCTTTTAGACTGCCCCAGTTCTCCCGACATTACGTGGCCAAGTTGACACATTAGCCTAACCATCACACATAGCAAACAAAAAAAAGCATACAGTATCTTCAAACAACTACATTTGTTCCAGAGACAACAGGTAAGAATATTTGCGATTGGAAACCACCTCGATAATCTGAGATTCCGGTTACAGTCACTTGATTGTAATTCAGAACCAAGCCTCCCATCAATTTACTCCTTTACCTCTCCCTGTTTTCCAAAATAGATAAAATATTAGAAAGAGCTTTAGTTCCTTTTAGTATCTTTAGCTAGGTATCATTTGCATAGCGTACAATTTGACATTTGAAAATACACACTTCAGTCGTTTCCAGCAGAATCACAGAGTTGTGCAACCATTGTCACAGAGTAAGTTTAGAACATTTCCTTCACTCCACAAAGAAACTCACACTTCTCCCCACGCACAAGCCATTCATGCCCACAATCCTGGGCAACCAGTAAGCTATTTCCTATCTCTATACATTAGCCTATTCTGGGCATTTCATGTAAATTTAGTCATACAATATATGTCTTTTGTGATTGGCTTATTTCACCTATGTTTTCAATGTTTATTCATGCAGTGCTTCATTTTTTTAAATTGCTGAATAATTTTCCATTGTATGTATAAACCGCTTTTGTTGATCCATTCAGCAATTGGTGGACATTTGAGCAATTTATTCTTTTGGCTGCATACTCATGTATATATTTTTGTGTGGATATAAGTTTTCATTTATCTTAGGTATAAACCTAGAAGTGGAACTGCAGAGTCATGTCGTTTCTGCAGCATTTTTTATTCCAAATGTAGTCTATGAGGATTCCAGTCTCTTCACATCCTTTGCAACACTTGCTATGGTCTGTCTTTTCACTTTTAGCCCTCCTAGTTATTGTGAAGTGGTATAAAATTGGATTTTCACTAGCATTTCCCTAATGACTCATCATATTCAGCATATTTTCATGTGTACATTTATACATATATGTGCATAATATTTTGAGTGATATCTATTGAATATTTGTCCATTATTTAGATGAGTTATTTGCCTCATTATTATTGTATATTAAAACTTCCTTATATATTCTAGATACAAGTACTTCATCAAAAATATTATTTGCAATTATTTTGTCCCATTCTGTCCATTGTATTTTAACTTTCTTCATGGTATTATTTGCAGTCCAAATCTTGTTAAATTCAATTAGTGTAACATCTATTTTTTTTTTTTTTTGGTTACATACTTTTGGAATTAAATCTAAGAAACCTAAATCATGGTCACAAAGATCTACATCTAAGTTGCTTTTTTTTTTTTACTTGTTAACAGCTGCCAAGGCAATATTACAGAAACGGGTTGGCTTTTACAATGGGGATTTATTTTTTAATAAAATTTTATTCAAGTGTATCATTCATACATGACCATACATAAACAATATGTATATAGTAAAAGTTGTGAACTTACCAAACAAAACATGCATATCATCATACGGGACTCCATACAGCACTTCACCAACTACACCTTGCACTCACGTGAAGCATTTGTTACAAACTATGAAATACCATCGTCAAAATATTACTTCTAACTATAGCCTGTATCTTACATTTGTTGCATTTCCCCCCAACCCATCCAATTATTAACACCTTGTATTAGTGTTATATATTTGTTATAGTTCATGAGAGAACATTCTCATATTTTCCTGTTAACCATGGTTCATCTTCCACCACAGGATTCTCTATGTTATACAATCCCATACTTTGTACAATCCATTCAAAGTGTACACTCAGTGGCTCTCATTTTCTTCACAGAGTTGTGCTGTCATCACCTCGATCATATTTAGAACATTTTCATAACACCAAAAGGAAAAATCTCATACCCCCTTATACATATTGTTGTCATTTAGAATTGGTATATTTTCTTTGCCATTGCTGCAAAAATATTACAATATTATCCATAAGTTATATTAGTTGTAATTTTCCTGTGTATCATTGTTTTCTTAACACTTTGTAAAAGAAGAACATTCTTTATATTTTTACTATTAACCACAATCTTCGTCTACCACTGAAATCACTATGTTATACATTCCCTAAATTATTCTCATTTCCTTTCAATTGACGTGTATGTCCACAGACTATCCCTTATAGCCACAATCTCATTTATAACTCAGTCATGTTAGTTATGCTCACTATAATGTGTTACCTTCAACTCTATTCATTTCCACACTTTTACAAAAAAACATTAAAAATTCTACACACATTAAGCATCAGTTCCCATTCTCAATCCACATTCTATTTCCTAGACATATACTCTACAGTTTACCTCTGTGAGTTTACTAATCATATTTAGTTCATATTAGTGAGACTACCCAATATTTGTCCTTTCCTATCTGTCTTATTTCACTCAACATAATATTCTCAAGGTTCATCCATGTTGTCACATGCATCCTAATTTCATTTCTTCTTAGAGCTGAATAGTATTCCATTGTATGTATATACCACATTTTTTTCAGCCATTTATCAGTTAATGGACACTGGGGCTGCTTCCATACTTTAGCAATTGTGAGTAATGTTGCTATGAACATTGGTGTGCAAATTTTAGTTCACATCCTTGCTTTCAGTTTTTCTGAATATATTCCTAGTAACAGAATTGCTGGATCATACGGTAGCTCTATATTCAGCTACCACCAAACTGTTTTTTTCCACAGAGGCTGCACAATTCTGCATCCCAACCAAAAGTGAAGGATGTTCCTATTTCTCCACAGCCTCTCCAGTACTTGTAGTTTTCTGTCTTTTTGATGATGGTCATTCTGTAAGATGTGAAGTGGTGTCTCATTGTAGTTTTGATCTGCATTTCCCTAATAGCTGGTAAAGTTGAAGATTTTTTTCATGTGATTTTGGTACATAAGGGATTTATTAACTTATACATTTATAGTTCCAAGACTGAGAAAAATGTCCAAATCAAGGCATCAGGCAATGCTCTCTCCCCAAAGACACTGCTGCTGGTGATCCTGGACACCTGTCACATGACAGGGCACAATGGCAGCATCTGCCAGTCTTTTCCTTCTTCTCTGGGCCTCTTATTCTCAGCTTCTGGCTTCTTCCAGCTTTCGCCATGGTCTTGCAGCTTTCTCTCTCCTGGGTTCCATTGATTTCAGCTTCTGACTTCCAGAACCTTCTCTTTCAGCTTCTGGTGTTTTCTCTCTGTCTACCTCTCTCCAAATCCATTCCAGTAAGAAGATTAAGACCCATCTTGGGCACACGCTAATGAAGTAATCTAATCAAAAGGCACATAGCCAAAGTACCTAATCATGAGATCCTACCTACAATAGGTTCAAACACACAGGAATGGATTAATGTAAGAACTAATTTTCTGAGTTTCACAAATGCCTCAAACTACCAAAGTTTTTATCTAGGAGATATATGATTTTAGCCCTTGCTTTTAGTTATCTGATTCATTTTTAGTAAATTTTTGTGGATGATATGAGGTAGCGGTCTACCTTTATAATTTATTTTTTTTCTTCTGAATATCCAGTTTTCCCAGCACCGTTTGTCAAACACTCTTTCCCCCTTTGAATAGTTTTGGCACCGCTATCAAAAATCACTTGAATAGAAGTAGATTGAAATACATATATATATATTTATTTTTATTTTTATTTATTTATTTATTTTAATTTATTACATTCCCCCCCCCTTCTGCTTGTTCTTGCTGTGTGTCCAATCTTGTCTTCCTCTCTGTCTGCTTTGTCTCCCCCTGTTGCGGCGACGTGCTGAGACCGGTCACCGCGCAGGCGGCTTTGCCCCCCTTGTGGGCGGCTTCTGCTTCCATTCATGGCTGGCTTTCAGTTCGCGGGTGGCTGGCTGCGCTCCATTCGCGGGTGACCTGCCCTGCCCGTGGTGGCTTTTGCCTGTCTGTGGCAGCTTTTTGCCCTGCCCACAGTGGCTCTGCTTGCCCATGGTGGCTTGCCCTTCTCAAGGCGGTCTACCCACTAGGAGAGTTCCCCGGGAACCGAACCTGGGGCCTCCCATATGGTATACCGGCGCCCTATCCACTGGGCTGTGCGGCTGGCCCCTGAAATAAATATATTTTTTAAAATGGTTTGGGAAATGAAAGTTGTCTGAGTTGATCACTTATACATACAATTTACATGAGAAGACTTTGCTATAAAATGAGGATGATACAGTATCTTGTTTTCTGCTTAATTGCGTTTTTTAACTAACTGAAATCAACAATTCATATCCAATTTTAGAATACTTATTCTATTAATTCCTTTTCCTTAATTCATGTTCATTGTTTTAATTTTTGTTCGGTTTGGTTTTTAATAAATGTCTCTTTACCTGAATTGACTTTTTTCAAAATAGAAAATATTATTTTAAAAATCTTTAAGAAAAGATAGTTAAAATTTAAAATTTATAACATCTAAAGAAAATACCAATTAGAATTTTTAATGGAAAATTTCACTACCAACATATAAATATTTTGAACATATAATTAATTTATTCATATACAATAAGTAACACATTGATTTTATTATTTTTTCTAAAAGACCAGAACAAAATTAATTCCCCTTAGTATCCAATTTTCCTTATATTTGATTATATAAAAAAGCCCTAGGGGCCAGCTGTAGCCCAGTGGATAGGGCAACGGTACACCATATGGGAGGCCCTGGGTTCGGGTCCCGGGGGCCTCTCCGAGTGGGGCAGACCACCTTGAGGGGGCAAGCCACCATGGGCAGGGCAAAGCCACCACGGGCAGGGCAAGTTGCCCATGTACAGAATGGAGCCACCCGCTAGCAGAGCAGAGTCACCCGCCAGCGGGGCAAGCTGACCGTGAGTGGGCAAGCCTGCCGCTCATCAGTGAGCTGACTCTGTGCATCGCCACAATGGGGGGAGACAAAGCAGACACAGAAGAACACAAAAATGAACACAGCAAGAACAAGCAGAAAGAGGGGGAGAGCATATGTAAAAAAAAGCCCTATATTGAGTATTTATTAGGTTATTATAATAATAATTAATTATATGAAATTTGCTCATCTGAATGGTTACAATAACCATTTAAGGCACATATTTATATCAGTCCAAACATTTCCTCCCCATGATAGTATATATAAATACAATTGGAATTTTAAAAATATTTACCTCGTATCCTGCAATCTTGCCTAATTCACTAATTTTAGGATTTTGTTTTTGAGATTCCTTGGGATTTTCTACATAGATAACTATGTCATCAGAAAATAAGGAAAACTTTTAATTCTTCCTAAAAAATCTAGATGGCTTTTATTTCTTTTGCTTCCCTTATTGCATATGCTACAACTTCTAGTACACTGTGAATGAGAATGGTGAGATCAAATACCTTTATATTTTCCATTACCTATGTAGAATGTATTTGTTCTTTCACCTTTAAGTATATTAGTCAGGTTTATTTCTTGTAGATGTCCTTTATCCAGTAAAAAATTTGTCTTTTATTTCCAAAAATTTTAGCATGAATCAGTTTAGAATTTTGTCAAATGCTTTCCCTATGTCAATTGATATTTTAATGTGATTTATGATTTTTCTTCTTTATCTTGTTAAAATGTTGGATTACGTTTTTGAATTTCAAATATTGCATTAATCTTGAATGCCTGGAATAAACTCCATTTGGTCATGATTCTATTTGTGTGTTGCTGAATTCCATTTGCTAACATTTAAAAAATATTTACATAAGGGTATTAGTCTGTATATTCTTTTCTTTTTGTGTACTGTCATTGTCTGGTATTGGTGTCAGGATAATGCTGTCTCCACAAAATGTACTTTGAAGTGTTCTCTTTTCTAATATTTAATGCAATAGATATTGTAGTATTGGTGTTAATTCTCTTTTAAAGACTAGGTCATTTTCTGTAGTGAAATAATCTGGGACTGAAGATTTCTTTTGGGTGAGTTTATTTTATTACAAATTAATTTTATTTAATAGCTCTATGGCTATTCAAAATATTTATTTTATATTGAATGAGCTGTGGCTATTTGTGTTTTTCAAATAATTGTTCATTTTAACTAATTGTCAAATTCACATGTGTAGAATTTTTCATAATATTCCTTCATTATATTTTTATGCCTGTAGAGTCTATAGTGATAGTCCCTGTTTCATTCCTGATAATACTAACTTGTGTGTCTTCTCTCTTTTATTCTTTGTCACTCTTGCTAGAAGTTTGTTTATTTTATTGGTCTTTTAAAGTATCAACTTTTTGTTTCATTGGTTTCTATTTTTCTGTTTACAATTTCATTGATTTCTGCTATTATTTTTATATCTCTAAATGTGCTTACATTGGGTTTTCTTCTTTTTTTGGAAGTGAGAACTTAGGTTATTGATATGAGATGCTTTTCTTATATAAGTAATTAGTGCTGTACATTTCCCTCTCAGCACTGCTTTAGCTATGTTCCATAACTTTTGATATTTTGTATTTTAATTTTCATTTAGGTCAGTATATTTTTATTTCCATATTTGAATTTTTGATTATTTATAAATGTACTGTTGAGTTTCCAAGTGTTTTAAGATTTTTTTAATCTTTCTGTTACTGGTTTCTAGTTTGCTTATCTTGTGGTCAGAGAACATATTCTGCATGAAGTCCATTCTTTTAAATTTGTAGAGGCTTGTTTTAAGGCACAGATTATGGTCTATTTTGTTATATATACTCCATGCGTACTTGAAAACAATATGTGTTCTGCCATTATCAGGTGAAATGTTCTACAAATGGTAATTAAATCCTTTGGTTGATAGTGGTGATTTGTTCTATAACCTTGTAGAGTTTTCTGTCTAGGTGTTTATTAATTGAGAAAGGGTGTTGTAGTCTCTTGCAATAATTGTAGATTTGAATATTTATCCTTTCAGTTCCATGAGTGTTTTCTTCACATATTTTGTAGCTCTGTTAGTGTATATACATTTAGAATTAATGTGTCTTCTTGATGGATTGACACTTTTATCACTGTTTAATATCTTATTCTGTCTCTGATGAGTATCTTTGCTGAAGTCTACTATAAACATACTTGTTTTCTTTAATTAATATTCATTAATAAAATAAATAAAATGGTTTTTAATGCACTGTCAATATGCATCTTTTAACTGATGTATTGAGACCACTTAAATTTAATGCAGGTAATGAGATGCTAAGGCTTTATTTTTCATTTTCTGTTATTTCTCCTTTTCATTTCTTTGGTTTTATTGCCTGATTTCCTGTGGGTTATTTGAATACCTTTTTGGAATTCCATATCGATTTATCTATTGTGTTTTGGGCGTATCTCTTTGGATGTATATTATATATACATATATATGTATATATACGTATATATATATACATGGTAATTATTGAGTAATGGGCTTATATATATATATATACATCTATATATCTTTTTACATTCTACAGTGTTACTATTCTACCAGTTCAATTAACCATAGAAACTTTAACAGCTTTTATGTCCTTTTTTTATTTCCCCATTTATAGTATAATTATCTAAAATATTTTCTGTATATACATTTCTAACAACAGCAGTTTGCTTCAACTGCCAAACATAATTTAGAAAATTGAAAAGGAGACATTAAATGCATTGAATTTCCTCATATTTTTACAATTTCAATTTTCCCCTTCTGATGTTCCATGCCCCTTTCTTTTATCATTTCCTTTTGGCTTAAAGTAAATCCTCCCTTTTCCATTATTTTAAGATACTTCTGCTTGCCTCATATTCCCTTAGTTTTCCTTTATTTGAGAATGGCTTGGTTTCCGATTCAAGCCAGAAGGATACTTTCACTGGTTAGAGAATTCCACATTGACAGTTCTTTTCTATCAGCAAGATACAAAATTTTGTGTCATTTCCTAGTGGCTTCCATGGTTTCCAATAGGAAATACTGTTATTCGAACTGCTTTTCACCAATAGGTATAAATTTCCAAGCTCCTTATTGATTTCTCTGATACCACCCACATGGCAGGTTAGAATGACTTCTTAGGGAACTGGCTGTGGCTCAATTGGTTGGACTCTGGTTTACCACATGGGAGTCCCCAGGTTCAGTTCCCGGGGCCTCTTGGTGAGGGCAAGCCACACATGGTGAGCTGATGCAGCAGGGAGAGACAAGCAGACACAGAAAAACGCAAATGCAAAATGAACACAGAGAGCACAAACAGCAAGGGGGGGGGGGGATAAATAAATAAATAAATAAATAAATAAATCTTAAAAAAAAAAAAAAAGAATGACTTCTTAGAACCTGGTAAGACCTTCTAGTGGGTCTAGACTTCCCACTAGGTGTTTGCTGACATGGATGGAGATGGAACTTCCATTTTTCGGTGATGTTTGGTTGAAGTACAGACGTTATTTTCTAAATATATTCTGTCTTGCTAGACTTCCCCTTTCCCTGATCCTTTGACTGGAAAGAGTTGGCTTTTGCTGTAGCTCTTTTGCCTACACTCATTGTCATTCTGGATTTCTGGCTTCTTCAGCTCTAAACCTTGGATATAAAAAGAAAAAAATCCACAACACTCTTTGGATCCCTAAGTCTCCAGTCACTATTTCCACTGTCCTCCACATTTCAGAGTCTTCTTATATTGTTTTATATATCATATTCAGTGATTTTACTTGTTCTTAAAAAGACAAAGAGTGAAAATCACATCGACTCCATCTTTATAGAAACAGAAGTAATCTCTTAATTCATTTTAACTGAGATAAACCATTAGTTTCCACCAAGTTAAAAGAATTACTTTTACATTAATCCATTCTTTTTCTTAATATATGTTTTTGTCTCTGTTTTGGTCAGCCAAAGGCGTGCCTTTTGAAATATACCAAAGATTGGTCGGTCTTTATAAAGGGTATTTATTTGGGGCAGAAGCTTACAGTTACCAGGCCACAAAGCATAAATTTCTTCCCATACCAAAGTCCATGCCCTGGAGCAAGATGGCTGACGTCTCCAGGGTTCAGGCTTCTGGATTCCTTTGTTCCCGGGGCTGCGTTTTTCTCCGGGCTTAGCTTGTTTCCTTCACGAGTTCAGGTGTAGACCATGGGCTTTCTATGCGTTGCATCTCTCCACAAGGCAGCTGTAGACTATCGGGCAAACGGCTCACTCCAGCATCAGAACTGCTTTTCAAATCTCCTTCTCCAAATCTCCTCTCTGCTTCTCTCAAATCTCTGCTTCTACTTGAGACCACCCCCACCGAGGGGTGGGGCTCAACGTCTCACTGACGTGGCAATTAAAGCCCTACTCATAACTTAATCATGCCCAGATGAACAGATGAGCTTACAAACATAATCTAATTTATATTTTTGGAATTCATAATTAATTCAAACTCAAACCATTACAGTCTCCTTTTCTTTTTCTTGGTTGATTTTTTTTTGAAGACTTGAAAGGAAATGTTAACATTTTTATTAGGTCTAACCACCCCTTAGACAGGTGAATTTGTAAAGTCTGGAGCTCAGAAATGAATTTTAGAGACAGGATATCACTCAAAAAGTTAATTTTTCAGAGAGGCAAAAAAAAAATAACTTGGTGTGTCTAATATTCTATATGACTGTATCAAGATATATATAGATTTAAAACTCTGCTATGAAAATATATCAATAGAATTGAATCATGGAGGATCTTCTTCATCTTATTTGATTGCTTGTTCATTGTCTGACAATCCAGAGGAAGTTAAATACCTGGTTCAGACTTCCCAGCCAGAACCCCTGATGATAAAACACTTTCTTGTTTACCTTGTTAATCCAAGAATCTAGTATTATGCCTGGAACTTAAATGCTGATAAATATTTTGTGAATGAAAAAATGAAGTGGTTGCCCTCATCATTCCTAGAATATACACTTACAATGTTCTTGTAACTCTGAGTTTCAAAATGCCTTTACGTTTTTTAAGTTGAACCAAGCTACCAAAGCATATGATGCAAGAAGAATAAGCGGCTATGTTTAATGTCTAGTGGTCTATTGTAACTTTTGTAGTCTGTGTGAATTATTCAAGCAAAGGAAAAGAATTGCTGTCTTCTAGGAACATCCAAAGACCTCATAATATAGGGTGATGGTTAAAAGATTAAGAGGGTGAAGGTAGGCAGCTAGAAACTGAGGCAGGATAGAGAAAGAAAGGTCACTTGGCAATTATTGAGTAATGAACTTTATGTCCCTCACACTTTCCCCTGCCCCAGTTTCCTATTAAAAGTAGTAGGTCAAATATCCATTTTTATTTAATGGATTCTGAATATAAATCTATTTTACTGGTACTTGGACATGATTCAAATGAAAGGAGCAGAGCTAAAACCTCTACCAAATTTTCCTCTCATGGGACAAACCTTGTTCATCCATCCTAAAATCCCTTGTGTATGACACAATACAGGGGCTCTGTAAGTGGGTATTGAATAAATAAACAAAATAAATTGGCTAATTTGTTGTCATATTTAAGTATCAATTTATGTAATTGAAGAATTTGAAGCCCAGAGAGATTTTTAGACTGGCCTCAGATTGCACAGCAAAAAGAAAGAAAGAAAAAGAAAAGAAAAAGGACTTGTTATTTCTCAATTAGCTTGTTTGCTACTTTTCCAGATTGTGAATGGTCTGTGGTACAATAAATTTTATTGCAAGCTGCTTCAATAAATATACCTGGCCCACTATAGAAATGCCAAATTAATGATGCAGAAAAGCAGGAATTAAAGCTCCCTGGAATAAAGCAAAATAATCTAAAAAGAAAAACACCACTAACAGGAAAAAAGGTAGATGTTGATTCTCAGGAACACACATTTCATCTCTATGCTCATATTTCCCTAATGTAAATTTGCAACATTAAACTAAAGAGGTTTGAAATAACTAGAATAGACTCCTAGACTCTCCTGTGGAATGTGTTGAAGAAATCAAACTGGATATCCTGGAGTGGCCCAACTATTGATTAAATTTTAGCATTTGCCATAATGTTATCCAAAATTACACTGAGCAGTAGCAGGTAAATTCTGAAGCAAGATTAAACAAGAAAGTAAAGCAGAGACCCATCATTACGGGTCTCTGGCTATTTATTGTAGCTTGACAGAGAATTGCAACAGCACAAATAGTCATATCTAAATTTGATTAAACACAAAACAGTGATGATAGATCAATACAAACACTAGCTAAAATAATGATACTCCAACTGCAATTTTACTAGTTGTTTCATCCCAAAACATTGAAACATTTAAAATGTTTTTAAACACCTGGAAAACAAGAAAACACATGACTTTAAACGTAAAAGGTTTGATGTTGGAGGAAAAGCATGACATGGACCCGGGTTCAGATCCATGATGTGACCTTGGAGAAGATTTTCAACTTCTATTAACTTCAGATCCTTATTTCCAAAAACAGTGGCATGAGTAGCAAAAGATCACTGTGAGAATTAAATTCTATTTAACAGAACTTTTAGTTACCTAAAAGAGCTCCTCTCCCATTTGTTTTCTTTCCTTCAGTTTGCTTTGGGATCCCTGGAAAACGGACTCTGAGTTGGAAATTTTTATGAAGAAAGCATATTTGGGGATGCTCTTAGGATCTTCCCCTGTAGGATCCTGTAAAGGAGAGAGGTTGGGTAGAAGAAGATGGGCTTTGATAGACTGAACCTCGTAATGACATCTGAAGCTGGGATGACCATTCAGAGTGACCCTATGTCAGTGAGTGCACCATGCATCCGTACCTCATGCAGAATGACTGGGAATGGGTCATCCCAGCAAACATTTAAGTACCTCAGTCCTAAGTGGGATTTGGGTGGAACAACATAGCTTCCACTCCACCAAAATAACATATACTTCTTCCAGAGACTGTAAAGGCTTCAGATATCGGTTACCCAATCCTGTTAGAACTATGTCCAAATTATTAGTATACGGTCCCTGATAGAATCTCTGATGTTTTCTGTTTCTGTGCACACATGAGTAGTGGCCCAATCATGTCAAAAACATTCTCTGGATTTTATCTTTTCAGACACATGAGCTACCATACAATTGAATTTTAGATATATGATGTCTTTAATCTTTCTTCCTTTTTCTTATGTCATTTCTATGTTCTCGAGTAATAATATTATTAGTAGCAATTGCTATATATTAAATTATTACACTGTGTTATTAGGAACAATACTGAAAATTTTATAATATTTATTTACTATTAACAAATATACATCAAAACAAAGCAGGTTATTTTAAAGATAAAGAAAAATGAGACTCAGAGAAATTAAATAACTTTTCCATGATGACATAGATTAATAGTGCCCAAATGTAGGATTTCAATTCATATTTCATAAACATTGTTGTATATTAAAATAACTTAAGTGCTTTACACATATAAACTCATGCACACATAAACATACATGTAATTAAACGACTTTTTTCTTGCTTTTCACATTCATGCCAACATCTTTGGAAATCAGAATCAGATAAAAATGATGTGTCACATCTTGAAAATAGTATAGTCAAGGCACTGAAAATCACATAGGAGAATTCAGTCCTATCTTGCTCTTTTTTTCCTAGAAAATGTTTTCTATTATTGCAAAATATTTCTCAGTGTACTAGGTAATCTCTTGATTTGGGAATGTCACCTAGCTCTAGCTTTTTTGGAAAACCCAGGCAATCTTAAAAGAAAGTGTAGAGCTTTATTTATTTATTTCACTTAAAAATATGTTCAATGGTATGACTTTATAAATATACATCTTCACATCTCATTCCCATGAAAATCTCATGGGTACAGAAGTCATTGAGCATTACCGAAGCACAGCAATGCCAGAAAAATAATATAACTCAGGAGACTCAATATAGAATTATTTTTATTTTGTGTTATTACTTTTATAGCTACATGAATGCCTGTGGTGCTTTGCAATGAATAAAATACATGATATGAAATAAATTTATACAAAATATTCAAACTAAAGAGCTTGCGGTTTAAACACTAGACCCCTAATGGACTGCAGGTGCTTAAGAATCATCATGATGCTGAACTAAGAGGCATGGGAGGACAGGGGGAAAACAGGTGATACAGTCCTGAAGTTTGCATGGTGCTAAGACAGCAGATTTATTTAACCATTTCAGTGCCATTAGGGCCAAAGGACTATCCAAATGATACAAATCAAAATTTAGTCCATTAAAGGTAACAATGAAATATTACCTTTAATATTTCACCAACACAGCATCTGCACTGGAATATACTGAAAAGTGAATGAAAATATTTTTATTTCCCATGCTGCACTACCCTCCTCAGTCCATCTTCAGAAACTCTGTCATTTTCTCCCGTCCTTCCCTCTTTCCCACACCCATTGTTGCAGGGTTCATCATGGTTTAGAACTCGTCTAACTTTTTAATGTCATCTCCAGGTAGCTCCTCAGCAGACATCTGATAGTCCAGTCATATGAAACTCCTTGTAACTGCTTAAAGGGTCATTAAAATTGTAGTCTTGGTCATTGTCAGAATGCCCTCCTGCCCCCTCATGATGGGTTATGTGCCCCTCCTCCACGGCTCTGAGTTCATACATCCTACTTTGGGGTAATGGGCTATGTATTGTCTCAATCCCACATAAGCCCAAAGTCAGCTCCTTCAAAGTAGGGCTTGTCATTCATCTCTCCAGGACATCTTAGGGTACTGTGCATCTTTGTCCTGTACTTAACTACTCCTGAGCAGTAACCCTCTTTCTCATCTCTCAAGTAGGCAAACACCACTTAAAGACACCCCATTCTCACTGACAACATTGCTTGTCGTCTTCTTTGTCATATCAACCTTATCATGTTCCATACCCTGGGCTAATTGAAGGGAGACTTTCTAGGACTTTTCTTAGCCAAGAATTCCATCCATTGGTCATGTCTGGTTGGATTTCCCACAAAAGGAAGTTTCCCCCTTCTCACCACCCAGAAATGGGGTTAGACTGCATGTCAGTATTCAGAAGGGACAGAGACACCAGGAGGGGAGTAGAAGGTGAAAGCCTGGAAGAGGAAAGAGGCAGTAATGGGTGATTTCAGTATATGACTGAAGCTTAATCTACAGGTAAACTCTGTGTGGTTTGCTAATGGGTAAGGAGAAAGAAAGATTTATTTTGCCACATCTGTAGTGTATTGTATAAGGGCTGCCCTCGGAAGGATATCTATTCAGGCACAACAGGTTCCCACAGCCTGAGGGAAATCCTTCAGCGAAGACTCAGAAGCTGGCCATTAGAAATCAGGCTGACCAGCATGGACGTGGTTGGGGGTTCCAAGGTACAAGGTGGAGCATGGATAGCAGCTGCCAAATCCAAACATAACTGCATTCTTGCTTCATTTCATGTTAAGGCTGTAAGAACATGGGATCTCCCTAGCCTCCCCCTTCTCCTACAGATATGAGAAATCTTACATTCTTCTGCTAATTTACATTATTAGATTTCAACTAATATAATATATAAAAGGCTGCCAAGGATGATAAATGCATGGCTATCCCTTTAAAAGCCTCTACTACCTGTAATTTGTAGTTCGTTATTAACCCAATTTCATCCTACTCTGTTATATTAGATACACATGCCATACACAGGTATAAATGGCTGAAAATAGTTCAAAGCATAGCCCTACTCTATCCTGGTCTACTTTCTCCTCTCCAATTTTTGTCTCCTAAGGAAAACTGCATTTTAGTAAAGTAAGCATGCTCCAAGCTCCCTGGGTGAAAGGGACAGCAATCCAGAGCATTGGAAGATTCTTTGACCTTCTTGATTATGTATGAAATATAATAATGTCAGTGAATATAACAAGTTTTTTATAGCTATAATATAAGTTTCACCTAAAAGAGGAGGGATCAAGGGCTGGGCATATATTAGGAAATGCATAAGAACATATATTAACAGTTACTATGGAAACAATTAAAAAATACAATAATGAAGCCTAAGTGTTGTCCTCTTCATTTTTTTTAGACCACAGAATCTTAGGTGCTGAGCATGTAGAGAAATAAACACATGTACTGGATGATTCCTCGTTTCATGTTAGCAGAAGGGAGAGCTGAACTGAAAATGTTTTCCCTGCCTGGTTTCAGAGCTGAAGTCCTTCAAAACACAGAGCTTTTTCTTGCTGAACTGTGAAAGGATCTGAGGTTCTTCCACACTATAGAAAGCTATTAGAAATAAGGAATATTTTTGTTCTTGTTCTCATCATTGTTTAATTCTTCCATTTGTGGCACAAAACCTGTGCAATCTCAACTATTAACCTCAGGATAAGGTCTGCTCTGAGTCAGAATAAAGGACTTTGGGGGAAAGGTCCACATCTGACTCACCCCGGTGATAAAAATCCTTACAAATCTGGAATAACCTTAGGTTCCTATATTCACATGCAGGTGGTCTAACAGATGCTGGTCTGGCATTTCCTCCAAATTCTTAAGTAGGAAAATTTGAGCTGATACACTGACGATTGCATTTAGATGAGTTAAGTGTCAATAAAATTTTTAAACAGTTTTTTTTTTCAACGGGGCAGGGGTTCAAACTAGTGTGTGTGTCTGTGCACCTGTGTGTGTGTGTGTGTTGTATTTGGGGAAAAAAAATAAAACAACCACTCCAACAAAAATACAACTTTTAATTAATGAAGCTTCACTCTTAGCACTTGCTTCAAATTCCACAGGCTACTTTAAATGAAAACTCCGAATGATTATAATTTAAAACTCTTACATGGAAAAATAGAGAGTGCTGAGTGGTTAAAAAGTATTTTTTCTCAGATTAAAATAACCATTTTATTTTTTTTTAACATTTGTCTACGTGGAAGGACTAATTTGAGCTAATTAAAGTGAGTACAAAGACACCAAACTTTAAAAAGTGTCAATTTTGGATGTTTTTAAAATGATCTGCAAAATGAGATGCTTTGAAGCTTCTCCCCTTTAAAAAAGGACAGATATATAGAAGAGGTTGCAGTTTCTAAAGTGAAAGCAAAAATTAGCCAAATGACATTTTGGAAGAGAAAACCTCTCTAGGGAAGAATGAATCATGAATGAATATTGAACGCTAGTGATGTCTTACACTTGGCAAAGCCACTGGGTCAAGTTTTTAAAGTAGGGGAAAAATAGTATATATATACACAAAGTTGAAATAAGCTAGTGGAATTTGATTCAACTGCTAAATCAAAGAAGATAGTGGGGTTATTGTGACTGAAGAGACAGTCTTAAAATATGCCATAAGAATAGAACACCTTTGCAGGGAGAAAATGTGAACCTAGCTCCTGGGCTTTCCTACTTTGTGGAGGGGATAAGCAGTTGGTCTAGTTCATTGGTTAAGGACCTGGACTCTGGAGCCAATGGACCTTCTCATGAAGAGACCTGTGACAACCGACTGCAAAACTATTTGTAAAAGCTCCACAGCAGATGCTCTTAGTTTCTTCACTTTCTCACTCTCTCAAGGTTGGTTTATTCAAATATGGCTGATTATCAATCTGGCTTTGGAAGAATACCACTGAAAATGTAAGCCTTGTTTCATTTTAGATTTAGTTTTTTCTGAAACTCAGATGCACATGCTGTCAACTAGGAATTTACTAGGTGGTTCCTTGGCACATCTACGAAGTAGGCAAAGCCCCAGCACTGCATTTCTATATGACATGTCCATCTCCAGTGAAATAACTGAAGCCCATTTGCACCCTTTCTCAGAGGGATTGCTGCTGCAGAAAACTATCTAATTGGGAAAATGAAAGATGCCTCTGGCAGGCATTTCTTTCAAAAGGAAAAGCCACTGATATGGGTGATACGTTAAGCATAATTTTATTTTCACTAATTTTAATCTAATTTAATACGTGAAAATCATTTGTGCAAATCATATAGGACTAAAGTTGCATGTAGTAAAAGGACCATCCTTTGCCCCACCCTTCTTCATTCCACAGTTCCATTCATCAGGGATAACCACATTCGAGGCTTAATGCTACTTTTAGGCAAATGCCTTCATATAGCTAAATAATATGTTTAAGGAGCTAAGCTATATCAGGCATCACAACATAGTAGCTAAGGGTTTATTTCTCTCATACCATAAACCCCACCTTCCATTGTCCCAATATTGTCACACGGCAATATTTTTATAAAACTGTCAATGTTTACATTTTATGATTTAATATAATTTATTGCTTAGTCAAGAATTGAGTTTTTTCTTATATGCATGTCTACATGCTTTTAAGCATTAATAATTACCTGTTTTTTATTTGATATGATTAGTTTTATCAGTAGCTGCCACTTTTTTCCACTCTCCAAGCTACAATAGACCTTTCAAATTCCTATAAATTTTTTTCAGATGATCAGTCACTAAATTAATAGTTCCATGAACTATTCTCCTGGATCCTTCTTTTCCCAGCAACCACTACCACCAGCTCTCACTGGGCCATTTTTTTTCTGTAGGTACGAACCCAGTGCTAATCCAAGGACATCCCTTGGTAGCTCCACTGTGGAAGAGCCTCTGTATCTTAGATCCCATAAAAATGAACTTCCTTGTTTTACTGAAGCACAATTTCTAGTAGCTTTTTAAGTAGTGGTTGGTATATGTGTATTTTTGAAACCTTGTGAATTTAAAATATATTTAATCTATCTTCAATATTAATAATTTGGCCAAGAACAGAATCCTTCACTGAAAATGAATTTTCCTTAAAATGTTGGAGATATTGCTTTAGTAGATTCTGTATCACCATTGAGAAATCTCATAATACCTGGCTAAAAACATTTTATTCATATAGAGTATTTGTGCATGCAAGCCTAGAATATATCACCTTGAAACTTTGTGACATCTAGGTTCATTATTAACCAAAATTTATGGATTACCATATGTTGGAAATGAACTTGTGGTACATGATTGTATGTGAGGTTCACAGATACTTGTTGTGAATAAGGCAGGATAAGGCATATTTTAGAGGCTGTTCAGAATCAGGGTATTATTAGAGCATCATGGGAGTTCAGATGGTATTACCTGGTTAGGATTTTTGTCTCCATATTTTATTTCAGCCCTGAATTCCTTTAACAAAAAACACAGAAAATAAGACTTGTGTTGCAGGATATTTTAAAAGAATTAGACAGTACTATTTTAGTTGGGCCTTGTAATGGTTTCAGAGTTTTATTTAATCATGAATTCCAAAAATACAGATTGGATTATTCTTGTAAACTAATCTGTTCATCTGGGCATGATTAAGTTATGAGTAGGGCGTTAACTGCCAAGTCAGTGAGATGTTGAGCCCCGCCCCTCGGTGGGTGTGGTCTCAAGTATAAGAGCAAGCAGATTGAGAAAAGCTGATTGGAGAAGCAGTTCTGGTGTTGGAGTGAGCCGATCCCCGGATAGTCTACAGCTGCCTTGTGGAGAGACGCAACGCATAGAAAGCCTCATGGTCTACAGCTGAACTTGTGGTGAAAGCAGAAGCTAAGCCAGGAGAGAAACGCAGCTCCGGGAACAAAGGAATCCGGAAGCCTGAACCCTGGAGACGTCGGCAGCCATCTTTCTCCAACACCTGGACTTTGGTATGGGAAGAAATTTATGCTTTGTGGCCTGGTAACTGTAAGCTTCTACCCCAAATAAATACCCTTTATAAAGACTGACCAATCTTTGGTGTATTTCAAAAGGCACACCTTTGGCTGACCAAAACAGGCCTGTTTCACTTTTTCAAATGGAAGGGTTTTTTTGTTTGTTTGTTTTTTGAAAGTTGACTTCATAATAAGCCAACCTTATTTTGATATAGAATAATATGCTTCATGCAAACTGTCAAATACATAGTAAACAAATAATTTATCAAAGATAGCTAAATATATCTATTGAAAGCATGCAACATATCAGCCAACCCAATAAACAGAAGTCAGTGGCTTGCAACTGTTTTTTTAGCAATTCTTCTAGTTAAATATACACAGGCGTATAAATGATAAGAAGAATGAAGCAAATCAAAATAGAAAGAGCACATTCCTTTCTCTCATTAAAAATCAAAGCGATTATTAACCTTATCCTTTTTTATTACTAAATTATAATGTGAGGAGGACAATAATAGCAATGCATTATATTCTAATCAAAGCTGTAGAAATGAAAGGGCATAAATTAAGTCACTCATTATGCATGTCAATTATTTTCATTAGACAACCAACTTTACAATTGTTCTTTGCAACCAGGGCTAAAAAGTTCCTTCATCTATGCAATTGTGCTTGCAGTTAATTCTTATTCCCTCATAGGCAATCTCATCTTTCAGCATTTCCTCCTTTCTTTGGCAATTCAAGCCCACCTAGTGTATTTCCTGAGCATTAATTCTATTTTATCAACAAAGATTAAAGACTTAGAGCAGCTGGTAATCCCATTATCTTACATGAGAAAAGCAAGTGTATCTTTGGTCACTGCCTACAGAACTCAAGGGATTTATCATGAGTGAGTATAAAAACCAATTAACGCTGAGCCTATTCAGCATCCATGCAGATCATTAGTTTATTCACTGGGACGTGTAGGTTTACGACTATTTTGCCAGGAGATTTTCTAGAATTTAAAAGAGTCTTGATTTGATGCAATTTATCTCAAAATTCAAAATATTTAAAGTGAAATTGGTATAAGGAAAATATCTTAAAGTATTCTCATAGAGAATAAAGAAGAAGAAGAAATACTGAGAGAAGTAGAACAAAGGGTGGCCTCTTCTCAAACTGAATTCCCTGTTCCCACTTACATAACCTTCCCACATTCTTGTTCGAGTCACTTCCCCAAAAACCCACGTCAGTAAAGGGGATGAACTCGGACACTGAGAACTTACCCTTACACTTTTTGCCTTAAGATTGGGTTAGTTTTTGCCCCTAAGATTGTAAACCCACAAGTCCCAGCCAATGGGAACTGGGGAAGGTTGGGGAAGGAGGGAAATGGGACATTGCATCAGGGGAACTACACAGTCTTTGTTCTTACACTGGTCACGTGTGCTTGCACGCTTCCATTAGCCTGGGCGTGTGCCCATTCTCATGAGAAAGACATAAATGACTGCTGCCTCTAGTCCAACTCTCTGTCTTCAGAGAGTAAGTGGTCACCATCCCACTCAATACTAAAGTTAAGAGGGCATCCATTTCATTAAAATGCATGCGTTAATCTCAGATGTTGAGCAGCGACATTGAATATCTGGGCTAGACGGTGGACTCATCAAGACAAGTACAATACATACACATGGGGGGAAGAATAACATCTTCCTAAGCCTTATCCCAAAATTCCTTACACACGCACACAGACATACACACACAACGTTGAACTTTACTAGAGTCCTGTGGTCCTGCAAAACAAAACAGCGCTAAGTAACACCACAATCCCCCACCCCGCACTTAGAGTTTCCAGGAATGATTGCAAAAGAACTAACCTTCCCCATAGGACCCAGGAATGACATCCTGGTTTAACCTATGGATCAGACACACTCTCCGCCTTCCCATTCTCACTAACCTGTTTGTACCCCTTGATCAATCAGAACACAAGACACTTAACCTGACTTGACCAAGCTTTATTATTTCAGCTTCTCCTCTTCCCCAGACCACCCTGAGACTTGGAATGAGGAACAGCCCCTCTTCCTTAATGATGCTTCTGGGAATCACATTGTATTAGTCAGCCAAAGAGGTGCCGTTGCAAAATATACCAATAATTGGTTGGTCTTTATAAAGGGTATTTATTTGGGGTAGAAGCTTACAGTACATAAAGCATACGTTTCTTCCCTCACCAAAGTCCATGTGTTGCAGCAAGACAGCTGCCGACGTCTGCCAGGGCTCAGGCCTTTGGGTTCCTCTCCTGCCAGGGCTGTGTTTCTCTCCGGGCTTAGCTTCTGTTTCCTCCACAAGTTCAGCTGTAGACCACGAGGCTCTCTACGCGTTGCGTCTCTCTACAAGGCCAGCTGTAGACTATCAGGCGAATGGCTCACTTGTCTTCTCCTGGAGCGCTCCTCTCCAACATCAGCCAACATCAGAACTGCTTCTCAAAAATATGCTTCTCCAATCTGCTCCTTCTGTCTTTGGCCTTGCCTTTTATACTTGAGACCATACCCACCGAGGGGTGGGGCTCAATGCCCTACAGCCCAGTCAAGGCCGTAATCATAATCCAATCATGCCCAAATGAGCAGATCAGTTTACAAGCATGATCCAATGTGGATTTTTGGAATTCATGATTACATCAAACTGTAACACACATCAACCATGAGATCACATCAAGCCACCACACCCACTCAGCCCATTTCCCCAAGCATGGTTCTTTCTAAGCTTGTCTCCTTCTCCCTATAAAACAAAAGCTCTTTCTGCCTCAGATTGGAGACACTTGGAGTCTCATCATTGGAGTGGTTTCCCTATTTTAATAGTCGCTCTTTGCCCCCACGCAACACGCCTTTTAAACAAAGTTTCTCCTTACCTAACTTTGGATTTGTTTTTATTTGACAACACACTCACCATTATTTGCACTCAGGCACACACACAGGCACAGCATTTTTTGTTGTTGTTGTTACGTATCCCTCCCCTTTCTGCTTGCTCTTGCTGTGTGTTCATTTTTTGTGTCCTTCTATGTCTGCTTTGTCTCCTCCCGCTACGGTGACACGCCGAGTCAGCTCACTGCGCAGCAGCTTGCCACGCTTGTGGGCGGGTCTACTTCCGTTCCCGGGTGGCTTTTTGCTCCGTTCGCAGATGGCTCGCCCTGCCCGTGGCAGCTTTGCCCTGCCCGTGGCAGCTTTTTTGCCCTGCCCATGGAGGCTCTGCCCCACCCATGGCGGCTTTTGCCTTCTCAGGCAGTCTGCCCGTTCGGAGAGGTCCCCGGAAACCGAACCCAGGGTCTCCCATGTGGTATACCAGTGCCCTATGCACTGGGCTATACAGCCGGCCTCAGGCACAGCATTTTGATGGATGAAATCTAGTTGAGGGGAACATTTGGGCCAATAGTCAGTGATACCTGGCTTTACTTTTGTAAATCATGGCACTATTGGGAAATTTACATAATGAGATAATTTTTGTAATTTCCGCACTACCTAAGCATACTATATTTTTAAGAAGCTTTAGATTACATAAATATTACTTCAGAAATATAGGGATTCCAAGATACCCCCTCCCCCCACACACACTTTCCCTCATTAACAAAATCTTTCATTAGTGTGGTATATTTGTTACAATTTATGAACACACTGAGGCATTGATATAGTTTGGACTATCATTTACATCATGGTTTACAATTTGCACTGCACAATTTTACAGGTTTTGACAAAATGTATAATGGCCTGTATCCTTCATTGCAATGTCAAGCAAAACAATTTCAATGTCCCCAAAATGCCCCACATTACACCTATTCTTCCCTCTCCTTCCCTTCATAACCTCTGGTGGCCACTGCCTCTATATCAATGATACAAGTTCTTCCATTGTTAGAATAATAAGTATATTTCAGTCCATATTTGCTTTCCTCTAATTTCTTAATATATTGTTAAATTCTCTTTTTAATTTTAAATTAGCAGAATTTAGCAACAACAATGTTGGAAAGATGGTAAAGGTATTTAATTAAACTTCCAAAATAAAAATAGAATCAGAAGTCATGTGAATATTCACAGAAAAGAAAAGATAGTTGCCAGGTGCATCTCTATCTGGCAATCTGAGGAGGAAGTCAGGAAAAACAACCATTTAAAATAGCAAAAAAAAAAAGAATAAAATATTTAAAAATTAAGAGGTCAATTCTTTCCAAATTGATATGCAATCACAACAAAAATTCCAACAGCTTTTTTTAAATAAAGGGAAAAGCCAATTATCAAATTTATTTGGAGGGATAAGGGGCCCCAGAAACATTTTTAAAAGGAAGAACGAAGTTGAAGGAATCTCACTTCCAGACTTTAAGTCATGTTACCTAGCTACAGTGGTAAAATAAAAAAGCATAGTACTGGCATAAAGATAGACATATAGATCAACAGAACTGAACTGATAGTTCAGAAACAGTTCCTCATGTTTGGTCAAATGACTTTTTTTTTTTTAAGATTTATTTTTTATTTTCTGCTTTTTGTCTCCCCCTCCGCACAACCCCCCCCCCGCCCCCCGCTGTGGTGACACACCGAGTCAGCTTCACCAGTGAGCGGTGGCCTTGCCCACTCGCGGCGGCCTGCCCATGGGCGGCTCCACTCTGCACATGGTGGCTCTGCCCTGCCCATGGTGGCTTTTGCTCTGCCCACGGCGGCTCTGCCCCACCCACAGAGGCTTTTGCCTTCTCAAGCGGTCTACCCACCTGGAGAGGCCCTGGTGACCGAACGCAGGGCCTCCCATGTGGTAAATGGTGCCCTATCCACTGGGCTATACAGCCGGCCCCCAAATGACTTTTGATAAGGCTGTCAAACCCATTCAGCTGGGACAGAACTGTCTTTTTAAAAAATGGTGCTGGGAGAACTGGATAACCATATCCAAATGAATGAAAAAGGATCCTTTCTTTACACCTTAACAAAAATTAACTCAAATGGATCAAAGACTTAAATATAAAGGGGAGAACCATAAAACTCTTAGAAGAAAATTAGGGAAACATCTTCAAGACTTGGTGGTAGGTGGTGGTTTCTTAAATCTTATACCAAAAATGCAAGCACAAAAGAAAAAATGGATAAATGGGGCCTTCTAAAACTTAAGCACGTCTGTGCTTCAAAGGACTTTGATAAGAAGGTGGAAATGCAACCCATTCATGGGAGAAAATATTTTGAAATCTCATATCCAATAAGGGTTTGATTTCTACACTATATAAAGAGATCATACAACTCAACAATAAGAGTAAACAATCCTGTTAAAAATGGGCAAAAGCCTTAAATAGACATTTCTCCCAAAAGTAAATACAAATGGCATACAAGCACATGAAAAAATGTTCAATCACTACCTATTAGGGAAAAGCAAACCAAAACTACATAGAGATATCATCTCGCTTCTCATAGAATGGTTATTATACAGAACAAACAAAACAAAAAACAGCAGTACTAGAAAGGATGTGAAGAAATAGGAACACTCATTCACTGTTGGTGGGAATGTAGATTGGTACAGCCTCTGTGGAAGACAATTTGACAGTTCCTCAGGAAGCTAAATATAAAACTGCCATATGATCCAGCAACCCATCTGCTATTCATATATCTAGAAGAACTGAAAACAGTGACGGGAACAGACATTTGCACACCAATGGTCATAGCGGCATTATTCACATTTGCCAAAAGATGGAAATAGCCCAAGTATCCATCAACCAAAGAATGGATAAATAAAATGTGGTAAATGTATATATATCATATATATAGATATGATAGAATACTATACTTTTGTAAGAAGAAATGAAATTGGGACACATATGTTCAAATGGATGAAACTTGAAGACATTATGCTAAGTGAAATAAGCCAGACACAAAAGGACAAATATTTTATGGTCACACTAATATGAAGTAAATATGAAGAATAAACACATGGAGTTAAAACTTAGTCTATACGTTACTAGGAGATAGGATGAGGACTGGGAAGGGGTACCGATGCTTAAAGTATGTACAATTTTCAATTAGCATGACTGTAAAAGTGTGGAAATGGATAGAATTGATGGTAACACATTATATTGAGTATAACTAACACGGCTGGTTTATAAATGGGATTGTGGCTGAAAGGGGCAATCTAGGGATATAAAGATCAATTGGAAGAAAGCTGTGGAATAATCTAGGGACTGAATAATATAGTGAATCTGGAGGTAGAGGAAGATTGTGGTTAATGATATAAATACAAGAATGTTCTATGAACTAGAACAAATGTATGTCACTATTACAAGGTGGTAAGAATATAGTGATACATGGGAAAATACAATTAATGTAACTTACGGACTATAGTTAACAGCAATATCATAATATTCTTGCATCAATGTTGAAAGAAGTTATTATATCAATGCTAAGGGTCAATCACAGTGGGGGTATGGGGCTTTTTTCTTTTGGACTAAGGAAAATTTCAAAGGTTTACCAGGATGATGACTGCACAAGTCTGTGATGAAAGTGGGAGCCACTGAGTATACACTTTGGATAGAATGTATGAGGAATGGGACTGTATAACTTAATGAGCCATGTGGTGGAAGATGGACTGTGGTTAACAATACAAATATGAGAGTGTTCTTTCATGAATTATAACAAATGTACAATAGTAATACATAGTGTTAATATTAGGAGGTGTATGGAAAAACTATAACTAGCGTAAGCTATGGACCATAGTTATTGGTAATTATCCACTCATCCTTTTGCAAATTCTGTAACAAATGTTCCACAACAATGTAAGGTGTTGGTGGAGGGGTGATGCATGGAAATCTGCACATTATGTATCACAACCTCTCTAATAAAATATTTTTTAAAAAAATGACAAGAATTTTAAAAGTTGTATGTTATCCAGTCAGAACCTATGGATGAGGTAAACATTACTAAAAGAAAGAATCATGGTTCCTAGTAAGCCCCTTAGGAATATTCTTTGAAAGCCTGTTGTAGCTGAGAATATATAAGAATGCATTTTAAACAAGTAAACAGACATATTCAACACTTGGAGTTCTGTAAACATTCATTGCAGTATTGCCATGTGAAACAAGACCCTGTGCTAGAAATTGGCAGCTTAGAGAGTTAGATATATTTGTTAATATATTATTTCACTACGATAATGCAATGTAATGAAAAATCTATATAATTATTTTACAATTCATGGAACTGAAACCTAGAGAGAATAAGCAATCGGCTCAATAAAACAGCACAAATAATTTGACTAAATTTCAATATTTTTCTGCCAAATGATTGTAAAAGACAGTTTGTGTATAAGGTAATGAATTAGGCCCTGTGGATGATAAAAAAGAAAAGAATAGAAAAATTAGAATTTTCTCCAGAAAATCTTTAAGGGAGTGGGAAAAAAAGGAAGAAAAGGAAAACAGCCCCGATATATCTGCAAATATAGAGAGAAAGATATAGTCTTGCATTTGCCCAGCCTCTGCAGACACAATGGTGAGTTTATGAATCAAGTGATCAGAATTTGCTTATATTGTACTTTCTGTTTGCATTCTGGCTTTCTTTTGCATGTACTGTAAATTTAAACGGTCAGAGTTTGTTTTGGTCTAGGAACCTGGGTTTCATTTACATGTGGTATTTTATAATAGGTAATGGATCTTTAATTCAAATTAGTATCTTTTTTTTAAGGAAGCAAGAAAAGGAAAGACAAACCTTACCCTCTATCAAGTTTCTTGCTTTTCATGTTTTTATTTAAAACTAAATGCATTCCACTGACTCTATTCTAAAAAAGTTTCTTAATATCATGAAGCATTGATGTAATTAAATTAATTTAATAAACATTTATTCAGCCGGGTTCCAGACACTATTCATAGTGTAGAAGGAGATATGAAGATGAAAAAGGTATGCTATAAACTATCAAGGAACTCACTTGGAAAGAGGAACTACATAACACAAGAATGCAGTCATTATAGCCCTGACAAAAATGGTAGTTAGCATCCAAGATGGCTGCCAAATCTGACCTCTTGGTATTTGTAATCTTGCTTAGTTCCCTCCTACACTGTACCAGGGTTAGTCTGTGTGGCCAAATAAATACTGTACAAATGATAATATACCCCTCCAAGACTAGTTCATAAAAGACAGTATGGATTCTGTTTACATCTCTTTCATTCTCTCTCTCTCTGCTCCTAGATCACTGGCTCTGGAGAAAGCCAGTTGCCATGTTGTGAACTACCTGGGGAGAGCCCTATGTGGTAAAGATCTAAAATCTCCTGCCAATTACCATGGGTGTGGGCTAGCTCCTGCCCTGATGATTGTAGCCCTGAGTGACATAAGACTGCAACCTCATGAGAGACCGTCAGCCAGAACCACTGAGCAAACCCACCACTGGATACCTAACACTCAAACTGTGTGAGATAATGTGAAATTTGATTCTTTTATGCTGCTCAGTTTGAGAGTTATTTATTACACAACAACTTACAAATAATAGAGCAGATATACACTTAAAGGAAAAACAATGTAAAAGAGGATGGAATTGCTTCCTATGCGTGAACAGGTTGAGAGAATGAAAGCACTCTCATGGAAGTCATGGGACTTTGAACTGGTTTTAAAGAATAGTTTGAGTTTCAACAAGCAGCCTGTGGGAGAGGAAATTCTAGAAGGGATGAAAAGTACAAAAGCAGAAGTATGATCATGAGTATCTGAAAATATTCCAGCGACTATATTCTGGGTGCCTGAACAGAACCAGATGGAAAAGTAGGTTGAAATTAGATGATAGAATGAATCCATTCACCTCTTATCAAACTTAGGAACTAGAGTTTTGTTCAATAGCCATAGAGTGGATAATTAATAATAATTTTTTAATTACATTTTATTCTTAGGCAAGAGACTCACAAAAGTAAGCTATAGTTTACAGAGAATCTCAGGGCAGTGGTGAGTTGAAGATATTCTTTGATCCATGTCCAGCCAGGTTCTAAGGGCTGGGAATACCATCCTCACTACTGAACTGTAAACAGTTAAAAGGGAAGTTTTATGTACTAGAAGGAAGGAATGCCAGAGCCAAGATAAGGTATTTGTTCTGAGAGTTTTATATGAATATTGAAGGAATAAATAAATCAAGAATAAACATAGAAAGATAAGTGGCTGAAGGCAGAATGTGAGAAAGCATACATATCATTTGTGCTCCCCAAGGGAACCAGGATCTCTCTACTTCTGCAAAATTCAATCTGCATAATAGTACTCAGCAACTGGTATTTTTTAAAGTCAATTCACAGATGAGAAAAAATAAGTCCAACAAGATGCAAACACTTTAGTCACACAGCTGGGAAGAGATAGAGCTAGAATTTGGATCAAGATCTGTCTAATAATACTTTCTTTACACATTTGACTTTTCTATGATGCCAGAAGGCTATGTTTGTCAGCAGTCATTGTAATTGGAAGTTGAGTTTGCCAAGCAAATCTGGGTGAGATCAGACATTTTCTTTTCTTCCTAACTTGGAGCTAGATTGTCTCTGTGGGACTGATATTCCTATTCAATTAAGCTCATGCCACGGGAACAGTTTGGTAGAAATTAATTTACTCAGTTGAGTGTCTGAATCCACCACTTAGGTGACTTAGAATCCATCAAAATATTTTGTCTGGCAGGCCAGTGCAAACCCTAAACCTAAAATAAATACCTTACAGAATTTCCTTCACTTTATGGTGTTAACATAAAAATTTATTGTAAGTTAGAGTGGGAAAGAAAATACTGACTTAAAAAATGTCTCAGTTTATATAGTTAAAATTATTTATTTATTAGGAGTGGTCTCCATTAGATATGAACAGACTGAAATCTTTAACCTGGGCACTGGGCTCTAAGTGGTTGATCACACTAATAATGGCTTAGGTTAATCAAAAGAGCAGATAATCAAAATATAGTTTATATTTTTTTAACAAATAAAGAATTGATTTTTACATTATTCTCCTGGATGTTCTATATTTAATTTTGTCACAATAGAAAGTTAGTTTACAATAAAAAAGAAATACACTATTATTATATAACATTCCCTAGTATATTGAATTTCTAAATATATTTGCTTAAGTAATTGATATAATTAATTTGCTTTTCTCTAGAGGGCATGCCAGTAAGGACAGACAATGACTCAGAGAACAGATGCCATGGGCACACAGACATTCTGCTTTGGGGAAAAGAGTTGACTATTTGAGGCCAATCTGTGTGGTGAACCACAGACTACGTCTTCTCTCCTTGTCCTCTCCTCATGACTTTGAAATTTTGCTTGGTCATTTTGTTCTTTAGACCAAATGGTGGTTGTTAGAGATTGAATCATGCCCTTCTGGAAAAAAAAAAGACACATTCAACTCTTAATCCACAATCTTGAGGGTGTGAATCCAAATATACATAGGACATCAGTAGATGGTTTTATGAGTTAAGGTGTGCCCAAACTGAATGAGGGTTAGCATTAATCAAATATGGTTGAAGTCCTCATAAGCAAAGGAAATTAAACATGGATATAAAAGCCAGAAATCGGTGAAAACCAGATGAGCAGCACAAAGAGAGAGAGAGATCACCTTGGAATAGAGGTATGCTATAGACTCTGGGAGAAAGTAAGCCCTGCCAATGCCTTTGTGTTGGAAAGCCTCCAAAACTGTAAGGCAATAAATTTTTGTTGTTTAAGCCAACACATTGTGTGGTATTTGTCATGCAACCTTAGCAGACTAAGACAGTGGTACTCTCAGATTTCCTCAGAATTTATTGAGAGATTCTGACTTGTATATGGATTCTGTTAGCAGGGCACTTTATAATGAAATGAAAAGGAAATCCCCCAAGTCCATACTCTGAAACTGTATATCCTCATTCATACTTCCATATGGGCATAAGGGAAGATAATCTTCAGTTTAAGGTGGATGGAATGGCATGCTGGTTTAAAACAACCACAGAGGATCCTGCAGTTACAGAGAGCTTATAATGGGGCTTTTAATTTTCAGAAATTGCTTATTTTAAAGCCATCACCCATCTACTTGGTTAGGGCCAACTCCTTTTTGTCATGAAACAAGAAAGAAGAATATGAGAAACAGATGTTCCACTAAACTTTGCTTACAAAAGCAATGGCTTTTACATTTAGTCCTTGTGTCCATTTCTGAAGGTCTTGGGGGAAATCGGTGCTAACCATATTGCTGTAAGCTAGGTACTGGGGTTTGCTTCAAGAGCCCATCCAAATCATATTCTAGGAAAACAGAAACCATTTGAATGAGAAAGTGTATTGGGGAAAAAATTAGTGAGTATTGTTCAAACTTTAAACTCTGACAATCAGCAATGAATATTGCCTTGGTCAGCACATAGTCAGCACAGAAGGCAGAGAAACCGGGCAGTGACCCTGTGGACTAAAGCCAGAACTCACAGTTCATTGTTCCGGGGCAAGCAAACACCAAGATAAGTGTTAAGAACATTCTGGGCAGATTGTGAACATTCTCAAGGAAACTGAGCAATACTCAATGTTGGCATAAAACGGGAGGGACGCATTGGGACCGGTTGAAGTCCCACCCTCGGGTTGACGCTTTACTCAGGGTAACCCTAGGGCAGAACGCTCCGCTCTTAGGTGTTGTTGTTTTTACCCTGAGAGTGGGAAGGGTGCTGGATGCTTCACCCAGGTGTTGTCCCTGAGGAAGGTGCTGGACGTTTCCTCCAGGTATTGTTTTCAATCCGGACTCTGGTATCGGCTGCTGATTGGGGACTTCCCAGACCGTGAGCCAGACACGGGTGTGTCCTCCGGTCTGGTGAGTAATGTATCATTACTTAATTTCTTATTAACTATTTGGTGGCTTGTAAATCTCCACAAACAGTTTGGTCCCTGTTTGTTGCTAGCATGCCACAGGTCTTATTAATTACTAATAAGCAGCTATTTCTATGTACTATTTTGACTTAAATATGCATTGTTTCCATCTCCTTTGCATTTAATAAACTATATACAATTAAGCCTCCATTATTTGATAGAACGGAAATGCAGACTGTAGTTGCAACCACCTAATGGACTTCTGGCCAAGAAGACTTCCTTGGAGTCTTTGACCCTGGAGATGAAAATTAATACCCTCTTATACCTTTTCTCTCTTTTGCATGCTTTCTCCCTTTCTCTTAAATACACACAAACATATTTTTAAGAACTAGAACAGTGTTTTCTGAAGTAATAGTACAGTAATATTATATTTTATTCTGAAATTTTATAAAGCCCAAATCAATAATTGTCTCATTAACCATTAGTAAAATGTAAATGTGAGATATCCCTTGAAGCTGTAACTATAAAAGTAAACTATTTCTGGACTATTGTATGACTGTAAAACATTCCTAAACATTCTTCTAATAATAGTATTATTCTAATAACCAATAATAATAAAAATAATAAGCTCCAGTTATTATTTATTATGAGTCAGACCCTGTGAAAGGGAAATTGCCAAAGTCCATACTCATGTAAATTGTTAAAGTCATAAATGGTTGAAATAAGTGATTAACTTGTTATAAATATAGTCTTGCCCAGCTAAGCTGATGCCCTGTAGTTAACTTGGTAAAATGCATTTAACCTGATTGAGTGACTGAATATGTCACTTAAATGATCAAAATCAATTTCCATCAAATTGGTTGAATTAGTTTCCTAGTGTAGTGATACTACCAAAAAATACACCTATGACATTGCTTTTATCCTGTGAATTCCATCCTCTACCTAATTTACAGGTCACAACAAATCTACAATTTGGGACTTCTGGGAAGATGGCATTGAAGTAGGAAGGCAGGGCCCAACTATCACAAAAACAATGGAGGAAGGGCAATAAACTATCCAAGGGAGCTGCTTTGGGGATCTGCAGACCAGGAGAGTACTGAGGATCCTCCAGGAGGGAGAGGGATGCAGAGACAAAGAGGCCAAACAAAACTGTGAGTTACCTGCAGCTGGGTAAAACACATTTGCCCTACCCTGGAGGTGAATAGCCTTGGGAAAATCCCTTGCTCACTGCAGCCAACTGAGTGG
>PVKH010000066.1:0-53787 GCA_004027955.1 Chaetophractus vellerosus | reverse complement strand
CCCTTCATCAGTCTTTCATCGGAGCAAACTCATCGAGGACCCTTCATCAGTCTTTCATCGGAGCCCCTGGCTTGCAGCCTGCCAGCGGAACCTGGACTTGTGTATCCCCACGGTCACGTGAGAGACTCATAAAATCTTATATTTTTAACAGAGATCTCGTGTTGATTCTGTTTCCCGAGAGAACCCTGACTAGAACACCTTCTTTTCCCAGCTTAAGTTCCACAGACAATTACTGTGCCCTCTCTCTCTCTCTCTCTTTTTTTTTTTTATTATACTCACTTGGCCAAACCAGAGCCCATGAAAACCCAATTCTTTACTTATGTCACCTTGCACCTATGCAAATATATGTGGCTGGAGAAAACTTAAAACCATATTGATCACATTTGAAATGCATGTCCACCAACAAATGGGCCCTTAATGGTCCCCAGCAATCATCCTATACTTTATGGATCCATTCACTCTTCCCCTTTTCCAGACCATCTCTTCCTCCTCATACATACTCTCAGGTAATGATCTCATGTTGTAGCCAGTGATAAGATATACTGAAATTAATAAAAGGCTTCCATGGAATCCTCCAACTACTGACAAATATCTGTGTCTATATACTTTGACTTCCCAGCTAATAAAATAAATAAATAAGCTCTACCTGTTGAGGACTAAAATGAGCCACAAATTCTTTGGCACTCCTCCTATTGAGAAGTGTGATATATGTTCCTTCACTTTGAATTAAAGTGGGTTCTGTGTCTCCTTTGGTCAATAGGATACAATGAAAGTGAAATTGATCATTCCTGGACCCAGACCCTAATACCCAGGAACTCTACACTTCTGTATCTTGGAGCACTCATTAATGTAGTATGTAGTATGAGCCACCTTGTAAAAAGTCTGTCTATCTTACTGGAAAGATCATGTAGACAGACCCTGAGATTACATAGAAATTAAGAGTGATCTTGCTGAACCCAGTGTTTCAAACATGGGTTCAGCCTACCAATAAGACAAAGAAATTGGTGAAGCTATCTTCACACCCCCAGACTAGCCCAGATTCCAGCTAAATACCACAGAGTAGTTATAGCCAATTGCCATGTGCAGTAGTATCACACAGGTGAGCCCTCCTGAATTTCCTAACCTACAAAATCAGGATAAAATTGTGGCTGTAAACTGCTAAGTTTGGGGGGGGTGTTTTAAATACATGGATATAAGGTGCTATAAGAACATAAATTTAAAATATATGTCATTGCATTTGCAATCAGACAGTTTTTAAAAGGTCCTCACAATGACTGTTAGTGAAAATGGACAGGCTATGTGGAGACTGCTAGTAAAAGTTGAAAGGATATCTTGAGACAGGTATTAAATGCTGGAAGAGCCTTGGAAGACCATTAATGGAAATTGGAGAGATATTAAGGAAACTGTTGGTGAGGGCTTGAAGGGCAGTAAGGAAAATATTTTGGAGGCTGGAGAACAGGGCACCCAAGTAATATTCTGGGAAAGTAGTTAGCAAAATGGCTACCTGCAATAACATGGAAAACAGGATGAACACCTAATAAATCTGTGAGTATGACAGAGTATATTTCTGGGCAGAATTTCATTTTTAAATTGCTCCCCACCCCTTCATTGTTCACACTTGCTGTGTCTGTTTGTCTTCTTCGTTTCTTTAGGAGGCACCGGGAACTGAACCTGGGACCTCCAATGTGGGAGGGAAGTGCCTAATTGCCTAAGCCACCTCTGTTCCCTGCTTTGTTGTGTCTCTCATTATGTTCTGCCTTCTGTGTCTCTTGTGATAATTTGTGTCAGCTTGCCACAGCTTCTGAGCAGAATATTGTAATAGGCCAGTGTCCTTTTTTCAGCTACCAATGAAAAGATGAGAAGAGAGATAAAGGAAAAATTCTTCAGTTTTTAAAGCAGAATTTAGAAGGAATACAAAGGAGCCAGAAATTGCTGGGGTTGAAAATAAAACAGTCTTATACCAAGTCTTTTTTGGGAACATTTCTTAAAGTAAGATATGTTTTCAAGGCAAATATCAAATCCAGATGATATGAATAAAAGTATGGCCTCAAGGTAAAAGTCTTCAAGATATGGTTATAAAAGTTTTTAATGAGATCTCAGGTACTTTAAGAGCATGCTCAGTAGATCATATAAGGAACTTAATGGTGTGGCTCTTAGTGCTTCTTTCTTTCTTTTTTTTGTTAAAGTATTGATTTTATTGCTAAATGGCAACCATACAAAAAACATAAAATGACCATCACTCAGCTTTTAGTAAGTCCAAGCCTTTCACATTTTCTTACTTGTTTTAACAAAACAATACTTTACAAATATAACTGGGGCTTCCTCTGTGTATGTCTCAATCACATTTATTTCCTACCACTCCAGAGGTGAAGATCAAGCTGGATTTTAGTGTTTATCATTCTCATGCACACTCTTACACTTTTACTGTATGTTTATGCATCTATTAATAACTTTGTTTTACATGTTTTAAAACTACTATATCTTATCATAGAGCACCTATCATTGGGCCACCTATTCTGTCATTGATTTTGAGATTTATCCAAGTTAGTATACATACTCCAAATAATGCACTTTAATAACCATATACTATGAATGTACCACAATTAATACATTCTTCAAATGGACATTAGTTCCTGGATTTGGCAATTAAAAATATTACAATGAACCTTCTGTGCATATCTCCTTGAGTATACATGCAAGAATTCTTATAAAATAAATACACTCAGAGGCAGAATTGCTAGGTTACTGTATAACATCTTCATTAAAATAAAATTTTAGCTACTCTCCAATTTTTATAAATTTACATTTTCATTAGCAAAATATATGAGAACCCAAAGCTCCAGGCTCAGCAGCATGTAGAAGTGTCTGTTTTTTTTCTCTTCTCATTTTTGCCCCTCTGATTAGCAGTAAAATGGTATCTCAATGTTGTTTTAATGCATAATTCTCTAATTACATCTGTTCATGTGAATTACTACAAATTTATCAGCCTTTCCTTTTTGTGCTTGTCTCCTCCAATGTTATATTCTATATTTTTCTCTTGTTTTAAAGCTTTGCTTTTTATGTACATAGATCTTTAATCCATTCTTTATAATGAGTTACAAGGGGGGAAAGTAGTCAAATTCAAGAAAACAGACATTCCAACAACTTCAGCCTTTGATGGAAATGGTAGTCCATTTCCAGCTTATATTTAACATGCATGAGTACAAAATACTGAAATAGTATGCTTCATGCACTTTTAGAATGACATTTGTTACTATTGCCTAAACACTAATACCTAAGGATGTTAATGCCTACTTCAACAACAAAATTATTCCAAATAATTTATAGATGTGAGAAACTTTTTGTGAGAATATATCTATAAAAGTAGCCAAGAGATATAATGAAGGAGAAAAAACACTGGGTTTTAAGTGGTAGTTGTGCTACATCTGAACACAAAGTAACTTCCTCACCTTGATTTTATGGCCAAAAATTAGGAATTTCAACAGAAAAGTCTGGTAACTTGGAAACCTGTCATAATTCTTGTCATTTCTGAAATTGTTTAACTCAGCTGTTTTTACATCAACTATTGTATGCTCATGAATTATGTATTCTTCATGAAGTGACTTCAAGGGTATTTAATTTCTTTTCTAAATTATGACACAATTTGTACTCATATCTCATTTGTACCATTTATTTATACGTCACTTTCTCCTTTCAAAAACTCATTCATTTGATTTTAAAATAATAATATTTTGTGTATGATACTCTATTGCTATGAGTATTTATGTACCACATTTCTCTAGGTGTTTCAGATACTATTTTTCCCTCCTGTTTCCTTTGAATCTTAAGCTTTTACCTTCATCTACTTAAAATTCAGTTGACATTTTATAATTTTTCTCCATGAGCTGGCTCCCTCATCTGTTTGCTTATTGTTTGCTCATTGTCTTTGCTTATTGTCTGCTTGTGGTTTTTGCTCATTGTCTGTTTATTTTCTTTAGGAGGCACTGGGAACCAAACCTGGGACCTCCCATGAGGAAGGCAGGCACACAACTGCTTGAGCTACATCCACTCCCTGTATTTGTTTTAATAAATGGGTTTTATGCTATGGCTCTAAAGAAGTTATAATTGTATATTATTTGTGTAATTCTGCTATAAGCATAAACAAGTTCTAAATCTCATTCTAAAAACAATGAATTATACCAGACATCCAATATTTTGATGTATATTTCTTAACCCTTGCAAGTTAAATGTACCCCAATGGATGTAAATAGAGTATGTAGGGCAGAAAATTCCCCAAAGTATAATTATAACCAAAACAACTGAGACTATTCTGACATTAATCAAGCAGAAATAACAATTTTTGAACCATACCAAAATGGTACCTACCAAATCATACCAAAATCAATGATAAATATCCAGTAAGGCTTTAAATGAATTTCACAATAAAGTGTTTTCTACCAGTAAACTTTTGTATATCTATTCCTCAAATACAATTTTTTTTTTGCAATCATTCCACATTGCCTCATAGAAGGGTCATGAGCTATAGTCAGATATTAAGACTCATAGGTAGCCAAATATTTTAATATAACTACATATATATTTTACATCAGAGTTCAAATCCCCATTATTCCATCTAAGTGTATTGCTGAAACACAACTAGAATGGTTGCCATTTTCCAAGAATTTAAATATGTATATATGAAAGATTTCAATTCACTTTACTTCACTATTTTTGTGAGATTTATTCTGGGCCAGGCATTAGGGATAAGAAAATTATCCTGCTTTCATGGAGCTTACAGTCTAGAAGGGAAAATAAGAATGATAGAAGAAAAAGTATTTTACCCTTTCTTTTGCTGTCTCTTACGTTTCAAAAGTTGATTCTAGAAGACCACTTCTAGTGAGAAAAGTCAGTTTCCATCTTTAATGTGAAGAATCACCCACATTCATGCATAAAAGAAAAACAGTCATCATCAGTTGTATATCCCAGACTTATAGCAACCAAGAGTTGCAGACTGTGAAATAAGACATATCTAGTTTCAGTCTCTTGAAATTTCATTTCTCTGGTATCAAATGACCAACTTCTATTTACAAATCATGTTGATCTACATCATCTTTGATTTTACAGAATTGTACTCAAGAAGCTGTACCTAGGGGGGCCGACTGTAGCCTAGTGGATAGGGTGCCACTTTACCACATGGGAGGCCCCAGGTTCAGTTCCCAGGGCCTCTTGGAGCAGGCAGACTGCCTTGAGAAGGCAAGCCACTGTGGGCAGGGCAAAAGCCACCATGGGCAGGGCAAAGCCACCATGGGCAGGGCAAGTCACCCTTGAGCAGGGCAAAAAGCCACCCACAAGCAGGGCAAAGCTGCCCATGAGCAGGGTAAGCCACCTGCGAGCAAGCAAGGTTGCTGCATGGTGAGCTGGCTCGGTGTGTCACCACAATGGGGGGAGACAAGCAGACACAGAAGAATGCAAAAATGAACACAGCAAAGAACAAGCAGAAAGGGGGGGGATATGTAAAAAAAAATTAAAAAAAGAAGTGGTACCTAAGGAACCACACCAAATTCATCCAAACCTGATTTAAATGGCAAGATCTTGGAAAGTGAGATGATGCCATAAGATTATATCTGGGGGGCTCTTGGGAAGAAGTGAGTACATTTTGTGTATGGGAGGGATTTGAGTTGTTGGAACAAGAGATTAAATTGTTGTAACTTGTTTATAACAAGACCCCATCAATTTCTCTCACCTTAGTTATATATATATTCCATTCCCCCATCAAAAGGCAATGTCTATATTTCACTTTTTTTGCATCTGTGCCTACTTCAGCGATTAGTTAACTAACAGAATGAAGCAAACTGGCATTTTGAGATTTTGAACAATAAGACTGGAATTGCTGTCATAAGATGAGTGAATGTGTAACTTGAGAGAAATTGCCAAAGGTTGTCTAAAGTGGCTGCACCATTTCACAGTACTTTCAGAAATGTATGACAGTTCCAGTTGTTCCAAAACCTAAGGGGAACGGGGAAATATCAGGTTTTCATTGTTTTTTTTTTTTTTTTTTTGTGTGTGTGTGTGTGTGTGTGTGTTTTGCTTCCTTTGGGGCCAATAATAACTAATGTTATTGAACAACTCTTCATGAGCTTATTTTCTATCTACATATTTTCTGTGGTGAGGTATTAAGCTAAATCTGTTGCTAATTTTAAAATTGGGACATTTTTCTTGTATTATTTAGTTTGAGGGCTACTCAGTGATTCAAGATACAAACCATTTCTCAGATTTTACGATGTAGAAATATTTTTATCTCTCAGTGTGTGCCTTACCAGGTCATTAACTGTCTTTCACATAGTAAAAAAAAAATTGTTTTTGCTAAAGGAAGTATTCAGTTTTTAATGGTATGTTTAAAATGGTATCTATTCTAAGAAATATCATTTCTCATTGTTCCTTTCTAGTATATAGAAATAGGATTAAACTTTATATACTGACTTGAAGCATGTGATTGTGTTGGATTTACTTATTAGATTTAGGAACTTTTTTATAGATCCTTAAGATTTAATACATACAAAGTCATTTCTCCAAGTGGAGACAGTTTATTTTTTCTTTCAAAACTCTATGTATATTATTTCTTTTTCTTACCTTATTCCACTGGATATGACTTTTAAAAGGATGATAAATGGAGTGATAAGAAAGAGCATCCTTGTTTTCTTCCCATCTTTAGGGGAAAAAATTCAGTCTTTCAACATTGAATATGATCATAGCAGTAGGGTTGTATAAATGCCATTAATAAGATTTAGGAACTTCCTTTTATTTCCTTGTTTACTACAAAATTTTATCATGACTATATATTGCATTTTTTTCAAATATTTTTTCTGCATCTATTGAGACAACCATGTGGTTTTACTTCTTTACTCTTTTGATTGATTTTAAATTGTTGAACCAGTTTGTAATTCTTGGATACACCCTTAGTTGTGACATATTTATCCTCTTTAAGCATGTCTGAATTTGATTTGCTAATTTCTTGGGGGAAGTTCTGCATCTATGTTCATGATATATATTAGTCTGTAGTTTTCTTATGTCTTTGCACAGCTTTGATACAAGAAAATGGTGGCCTCACATATTGAGTTGAGGATTTTTCCCTCCATTTCTATTTTCAAAAAAAGATAATATAGAAATGATGTTACTTTTTCTTATATATTTGATAGAATTTATGAGTGAAATCATCTAGGTCTGAAGTTGTCTTCATTGGAAAATTTTTATCCAGGAATTCAATTTCCTTAACAGATATGGTAGTATTCAAGCTATAAACTTCTTCATGAGTGAATTTTGGTGTTTCTTTCAAAGAATCAGAACAATTCATTTAAGTGGTCAACATTACTTGTATATTCATTATACCAGTAAATATATTTTAAATATATGTTTTTATTTTTTCTAAAATGATTATATAAAATGTTATATAAAAAATATAAGGTATAAGGGAGTCCCATATGCCCAACTCCCCACACTTCCCACTTTTCCCTACATTAACAACTTCTCTCATTAGTGTGGTACATTCATTGCAATTGATGAACACATTTTGGAGCATTGTCACTGAGGATGGATTATACTTTACATTGTAGTTTACACTCTCTCCCATTCAATTCTGTAGGTTATGGCAGGATATATAATGGCCTGTATCTGTCGTTGCAATGTCATTCAGGACAATTCCAAGTTCATAAAGTGCCCTCATATTACACCTCTTTTTCCCTCTCCCTACCTTCAGGACCTCTAGTGGCCACTGTCTCCACATCAATGGTATAATTTCTTCCATTCCTAGAATCACAATAAGCCTATAGTAGAACACCAGTAAGTCCACTCTAGTCCATGTTTTCCCCCAATCCTGAGGATTGTGGAATGGTGATGGCCTCTCCACCTTTAATTGAGAGGGGGTTTTGATACCATATTGCAGTTGGATGGGACTCTCTTGCTTGCAGTTGTAGACTTTCCCAGTTCCTTTGTATCATAGTTGTCCAACTTCATGTCCTTGTTAGTTGTTCTGGGTGAGTCCAAAGAACTGGAGAGTAGGTGTTGCAAGTCTGCTTAGGCTCAGGGCACATCTGGCACATGGGCAGCCCAAAGATTCAAGTTTCTTGGGCATATACCTACCAACTCCAGCTCCAACTATAGGTTCAAATAGAAGGAACAGAAGAGGCATGTGCAGAGAAGTCACAATCGAGTCCAACTCTGTCACATTTTGGAGAAGAAACTGCAATGTAGGGTCTGCTGGCAATGAACCAAACTCCACAGCTTTCTGCCATGACCATAGGACCTGAGTGTCTCCAGAGACCTCAGGAGCCCCACTATTTGGGTTATTTACTTTTGCAGTCTATGAAATCCTGTTGAGACGTGCATAAGTGTTACCTCTGGGATGACCTCCCAACTCACTTTGAAGTCTCTTAGCCATATAAACTCATTTGTCTTTACCTTTTCCCCCTTTTGTTCAAGATCTTTTTCCAGTTGTATTTCTAGTTGCTACTTGGTAGTAATCCCTTGGTGCCAGGGAGTCTCATCACCGGGAGTCATGCCCCATGCTAGAGGAAAGGTAATGCATTCATATACTGAGTTTGGTTTAGAGAGAGGCCACATTTAAGCAACATGGAGGCTCTCAGAATGTAACTCAGGCACCCTACAACATTAGCCTAAGTTGCAATTTCAATAGCAAAGGCTCATAAGCATAGTCATCATTATCGAGGACCCATCAATGGACCATCCTCCTTCAATAATCCCTGCCCCTGTGCTTGGAGGATTGTTGCTGTTCCATTACAGAATGTGGCAAAGCTCCCCAGGATGAGAATTCAATACTCTCTTGGTTGTTGTGTGAATCTCTACCCAATGTGGCAATTCCCCATGAACATTTGAACACATTTATATACCTTATATGTATGCCCAGGTGAAATTCCTCTAATGTATCCCCCATCACTGACAGCCCATGCCAATGATCCTCCCCTGCCATGGTTGTAACCCTTATGTGGTCCAAAACTTCTTCAAAAATGAAGCCAAGAACATTGCCAAATTCAATTAACTGGAAAATGAAACAATGATAGTTTTAAACATAAGAAAGAAAATACATAATAATTTAGGAAAATATAACCAAATTAAAATTAAAAAATTGGGATATTAAATAATGAAAAATATTTTAAAATATTTTTTATGTTTTTCCTTATATAACTGCAATATTTGTTGTTCTGTATGTACAGTGACATTTTTTCATTTCTTCCCCAGTGTCTTACTTTCATTTTGTTGCCAAAGAAAGTTTATGGCACAGTAAAGTCACATACAGAATACATGGGACTCCCATATACCCAACATTCCCCCCTTTTCCCCCCTTCCCTTATCAATAACCTTTTTATATGTGGATGGTACATTTGTCACAAGTGATGTAGAAAAATTGAAACAAAGCTATTAACCATGGTCAAAGGTTTACATTATGATTTAATTTTGGGCCATACACTGCTATAAATTTTTGCCAAAATTTAACATGGCCTGTATCCAACATTGGAAGATCACACAGAACACTTCCATTTCCCACTAATTATGCCCTCTTCCATTTATTCTATTCCACTGTCCCCCTCCCCTCAGGGCCCATAACAAACAACAGGCTTCAATCCTTGAAGGACAAGATTCATAATTACTTATAATAACACTGAGGGCTTGACATACTGGTCTGTCCTCCCCTATTATAAACTATCCATTCCTTACCCCATTATCAAACTTGCACCACTCAACCCAATAGTATCACTAGACCCCTGTCATATGCCTTCAATGCACAACTACTCACTTCCAACTTATCATAGATTTTGCCCCTAAGGACATTGGCTCACAACCTTCTTCTACCTTTTGATTTCCTGTAACCTATCTTCCAGACTCTAGCTCTCTGAATCTGCTCAATTTGCTTAATTCATATCAGAGAGGTCATGTAATATTTGTCCTTCAGTGTCTGCTTATTTCATTCAACATAATGTCCTCAAATTCATACATATTAACTCGTGTGTTAGTACCGTATTCCTTCTTATACTTGAGTATATTCCATTGTGTGTCTGTACTACATCCATTCATCTTTTGATGGGCATTTGGGTTGAATCCAACTTTTGGCAATAGTGAATAATGCTGCTATTGACATACATGTGCATATATTGGTTTGGGTCCTTGCCTTCACTTCTTCTGGGTATAGACTCAGCAGTGGAAATGCTAGATCATATGGCAGATCTATAGTTAGGTTTTTTTAGGAACTGACAATCTGCCCTCCATGATGGCTGTACCATTCTACATTCACACAAGCAGTGGATACGGGTTCCCATTCCTCCACATCCTTTCCAACACTTGTAGTCCTATTTTTTTTAATGGCCATCAGTCTAATGTGTGTAAGATGGTATCACTTTGTAATTTTGATTTGCATTTCTCTAATAGCTAGTGATGTTGAGCACCTTTTCATGTGCTTTTTATCCTTTTTATTTCTTCTTTGGAGAAGTGTCTGTTCAAATCATTTGCCCATTTTTAAGAAGGGTTGTTGTCCTTTTATTTTCAAGATATAGGTTTTCTTTATATATGTTGGATATACAGCTCCTTTCAGATATATGATTACCAAATATTTTCTCCCATTGGGTAGGCTGTCCTTTCACTAGCTTGACAAACTCCTTTGAGGTGTGAAAGTATTTAATTTGGAGGAGGTCCCATTTATCTGTTTTGTTTTGTTTTGTTTTGCTGCTCATGCTTTGGGTGTGAAGTCCATGAAACTATTTCTTATTACAATGTCCTGTAGATGCTTCCCTAAATTATCTTCCAAGGTCTTAATGGTCTTGGCTCTTACAATTAGATTTTTGATCCATTTTGAATTGATTTTTGTATAAAGTGTGAGATGATGTTCCTCTCTCAAACTTTGGATATGGATATCCAGTTCTCCAAGCACCATTTGTTGAGAGGCTATTCTGTCCTAGGTGAGTGGGCTTGGTGGCCTTGTTGAATATCAGTTGACTGTATATGTGGGAACCTATATCAGAACTCTTGATTAGGTTTCAATGGTCAGTATGTCAATTCTTCCTTTTTGAGTACACATGGATCATTCTCCAAGATAGACCACATGCTAGATCACAGAATAACTCTCAATGAATTCAGAAAGATTTAAATTATATAAAGTAATTTCTCTGACCAAAATGGAATTAATCTGGAAATCAGTAAGGGCCAGAGAACAAGGTTAGACACAAAGATATGGAAGTTAAGCAACACACACTTAGACAAAGAGTAGGTCAAGTAGAAAATCTCAAAAGAAATCAGTAAACACCTTTAAATGATTGAAAATGACAACACAACATATCAAAACCTATGGTATGCAGCAAAAACTGTACTGAGAGGGAAACATAGCCATAAACACATATATCAAAAAAGAAGAAGGAGCTAAATTTGAATACCTAACTGCACACCTGGATGAATTAGAAAAAGAACAACCAACTAACCCAGAGAAAGTAGAAAGAAGGAAATAACAAAGATTAGAGCAGAACTAAATGAAATAGAAAATAAGAAAACACTAGGAAAAATAAACAAAACCAAAAGCTGGTACTCTGAGAAGATCAATAAAATTGACAAACCCTTAACTAGACTAACAAAGAAAAAAAGAGAAAAGATGCAAGTACACAAAATAAGAAATGATGAAGGGGGTATCACCACTGATCCCATAGAAATAAAGAAGATCATAAGAGGATACTTTGAAAAATTATATGCCAACAATAATGATAATTTAAAGGATATGGACTAATTCCTAGAAACACATAAGCAGCCTAAATTGACAAAAGAAGAAATTGATGAACTCACAAGTAACAAGATTGAATTTGTCATCAAAATCTCCCAACAAGAGCCCAGGACCAGATGGCTTCACAATTGAATTGTACCAAACATTCCAGGAAGAATTAACAGCAATCCTGGTAAATCTCTTCCAAAAAATAGAAGTGGATGAACATTGCCTAACTTATTCTATGATGCCAACACTACTTTAATAGCAAAGCCAAACTAAGATGCCACAGGAAGAGAAAATTACACAGTAATCTCTCTAATGAACCTAGGTGTTAAAATCCTCAACAAAATACTTGCTAATAGTATTCAACAACACATTAAACAAATTATACACCATGACCAACTGGGTTTCATCCCTGGTATGCAAGAAAGGTTCAACATAAGAAAATCAATCAATGTAATACACCACATAAACAGATAGAAAGAAAAAATCACATGGTCATCTCTATAGAAACATAAGAAGCATTCAACAAAATACAGCACCCTTCACTGATAAAAACACTGCAAAGGATAGGAATAGAAGGAAACTTACTCAACATGATAAAGGATATATATTAAAAAACCCACAGCTAACATTATATACAATGTTGAAATCCTAAAAGCTTTCCCTCTAAGGTCAGGAACAGGACAAGGATGCCCACTATAGCCACTCTTATTTAACATTGTGTTAGAAGTACTTGCTTGAGCACTTAAGCAAGATAAGGATAAAAAAGGCATCCAGATTGTAAAGGAAGAAGTCAAAATTTCACTATTTTCCAATGATATCTTATACATAGAAAGACCTGAGAAATCTACAACAAAGCTTCTAGAGCTTATAAATGAGTTGAATAATGTCACAGGGTTTAATATCAATGCACAAAAATCAATGCACAATCTGCAAGATAACTGTTTCCTGTCATCTCCTTATGCTATTTTAAACCACCCAATAAAATATTCTTTACAAATATTGTATTTATCCATTCTAAAAGGACCCCATCATTCTATTTTTGTTTTCTTGTATCCCTGTGAAAGCCTTTATATTCCTATTCATGTATAGTATTTTTACTTTTCTTTATGAATCACAGTAATAATTGATGCTTTAAAGTATTTGCCTGACAATTTCAGCATCTCAGTCATGTTTGGGTTACCATGTAGTGCTTATCTTTTCCTTTGGGAATTGGCCAAATGTTCGTAGTTCTTTGTGTGTCAAGTAATTTTAGATTTCATCTTGGATACTTGACTATTACATTGTGAGAATTGTGCTAATAAAACCTTATGAAGAATTTTTGTTGTTTTTTGTTTCAGTAGGCAAACAATTAGACTCAGGATGAAACTTCTTTCATAACTCTGTTGGTAATAGTTTCAATGTCAATTCTGTTTCCAAAGCCTTTGCAATTCTGATAGAATCTGCTCCACTCATGTGACACACATTGCTTAGTCTGGGATTTTAAAAGTGGTTTATACCACACTGGGTTACCAAAGATCTTACTATGTTACTCTGTGTCTTCCCCATGAATGCACAGATCAGGAAACAGCCCTGCAATGGTTCATTATCTCCAAATTAGGAGATAACTTCATACACTCTTTGAATTTCAGGTGCCCCTTTTCATGATACTCTGACCAGAAATTTGGCATCTCAGAATTTATCTTCCTTTATTTATATGTTTTAAAGGTTCCTGTCCTTGGGGCATGTGGCAAGAGAAAAGAGGCAGAAAATATTATGGGAATTTCCTTCACATGCTTCAGACTAAAGGGGCCCTTCTTTTCACTTCCTTTGTCCAGAAAGATGGGATTTCTGTCAGAGATTTAGCTGCCCACTTCACTGCAAATACAGCTCCACAACTGGAGCAGCACTACATTAGGGAAGAAAGAGAGAAAAACAAGAACAAACAAACAAAAAACAAGAGAGTGAAAAAATAAATGATGTGCAGCCCAAATACTCCAGCTTGCAGGAACCATTTTTCCAAGTTTCCTACTCAAAAAGATTCCTTTTATCTTGCAATTTTACTGCTTCATGGCAACTGTAGCTCTATATTTGGGATCTGCCCTACCATAAATACCGTGAGTGAAAAGAGAAAATTATTCAAGAAAATCACCCTCTTATGGATTGCTTCTTCAAGTTTTGATTCTCCTCTGTAAGGCACTGGATTTTCTTTGCTTCTGATTTATTTGTCCTCAAGTTGTTCTTTTACTTTTCCAGAGTGTTTAGGTATAATAATTGGGAAATATAGGCTGTAACAAGCTTATGCTGATTTGGCCAGCAATGGAAATATCACATAGGATTTTTTACAAGGAACTATAAAAACCTGCATGAGTTTGTATTGCAAATGTTTGATTCATATCTTCCTCTAACTGTCACTCTTCCAGGACATAAATTTGGGGGGACTCCATGTATTCTTTGGTACTACCACAATCCCAGATATATTGTGAACACAAAATAGTTTTGGGGGCCAATTGAACAAAAGGAAGAATGAACTGCTGGTTCATAGATATGCATATACATATGAACCAAAGGAAAACAGTGGATGCCATTAGGTTAGGTTTTACAAAATTCTTTCCAGAAGGGTTTATATCAACAAATTTGAAGAACATAGAGCAATCATGGGAACAATTATCCAAGAGAGAGAGAGAGCAGTGAGAAATGGGGCAGAAGTGTAGAACACAAGGAAACTGGTGAGAATAGTCCTTCTCTGGATGAATAGTAAACATTTCAAGCTGGTATTGGTCTGAGATCACTTTCATTTTAACTATTTGGAAAAGAATCTGAACATAAACATTACCTACTGGAAAATATAAACATATCCTCCAAACCATAATTAGAAAGATGATGGAACATAATAGGTCTGAAGAAATTTGATGAGATATGATTATCTCCCAACTTGCCAAAGGAAAAAGAAAAAGAGTCATTGTTGGAAAAAATGGATATAAAACATGACAAGGGAAAAATTAGTATCTTGGTTACTTTAAGAAAAAGAGTATGAGGAAATGTATGGATAGCTGGCCATAATAAACGGTAATTTTGAGAAACAAAGAGTAGAAACAAGCTGGAAAGAAATGCCTATAATTAGCACACATGAGTCAACATATATTTTAAATTCAGGTTTTATTTGTATAAATCCTTCATTATTCATAGGGAAGAAGAATATTTTTAAAGAGTATGGCAATACTCAAATCCACTTTTGGTGAATTAAATCAACTGATCTAAAAAAATAGATATGAATATTCACAGCCACATTATCATCAGGATAGTGATTATATAATTTTAATTATGAGATCTTTCTAAAAATCACTACTGGTCTGAAAATTTTCTTCATTGCTGCCTTCATGCCTTTATCCCTGAATGTTTAGATGACTGGATTAAGTAAAGGAGTAAGAACTGCATCAAAGATAGCAAGAAACTTGTCCATGTGTGAACTGGGTTGTGGCCATGTATAGGCAAACATGGTTGGACCAAAGAACAATAGGACCAATGTGATATGAGCTGACAGAGTGGAGAGAGCCTTGAATGAACCACCTGAGTAATGCTTCCAAACAGTAAACAGGATGAAGATGTAGGAGATGAAATGTATAAAGAAAGCATCAATACAGATAAAGCCACTATTGATAGTGACCATAAACTGCAACCTGTAGGTATCTGTACAGGGCAGTCTGAGGAGTTGGGGAAGGTCACAGTTAAATCCATCCAATACATTAGGGCCACAGAAGGTTAAGTTCACAACAAATGCCAGTTGGAATAATGAGTGCCTGACACCAAGGGCCCAGGCAGTAGCCAGAAACAACATGCAGATCCATGGGCTCATGTTGATCATGTAGTGCAGAGGTTTACAAATGGCCACATACCTGTCAAAGGCCATGGTTATGAGCAGCACTATCTCCACACCATCAACATGGATGAAGAAGGTCTGAGTAATACAGCCTTCAAAATAGAGGGCTTTGTGCTTTCTGTAAAGGTCATAAATCATCTTGGGTGAGGTGACAGAGCAAGATCCCATGCCAATGAAAGAGATACTGACCAGTAGAAGGTACATGGGGGAATGTAAGTGAGAATCAGTGGTCACAGAAAACACAATGAGGATGTTTCCAGTCATGCTTGCCACATAGAGTGCAGAAGGGAATACCATAAGGAGAAGTTGGATCTCCCATGAATTGATGAGTCCCAGAAACACAAATACAGACATCATAGAGTGATTCCTTCCATTCATTGATCCAGCAATGGGAATGCTGCCAAAATTATGAGAAATAAGTAAATGAGGAAGTAATCTGGATTGTTGTGGATGATAGTGGAATTAATCATAAATTTTGCAGTTTTCATTTATGAATGAGAACTACCCGGCCATCCATTTCCTCAAACTTGATGAAGATGGTGGTGGTGGTGGTGGTACTGCTCATAACAATAATAATAACAATGATATAAGCACAGCTCACAAGCACACGTCATGATTGGAACAATCAGCTACATATCTCATAGCCTCATAGTAATACCAGATAATTTGGTGGGTGCTTGTTTAAGCAACATCATGGGTCTAGATTGCCTGTTTGTCTATATTGGGACTACATACAACTTTTGAGTGGTTCATTGGATTAGGGAAATAAAACAAGGGACTAAGCAGGGTAAGAAAATGAGTATACCAAAGATTCCAACTATCATAGTTATAATTTGAGACCAAGGCCCAGAAAAGAGGGAATCAAACCAACTGGTCCATGGGATGGTGTCTATCCCAGAATTTCTGACTAATTTTTCAGATAAGGCTGTGAGACCTCACAGGGCTTGGGGAACTGACCATCTGGGGTGGCATTGTTTGGGATATGAGTACAGCAGCTTTCTCCTATCATTACATAGACCCCTCCTTTTTCTGCTAACATCATGTCTAATACTAACCTGTTTTCCCAAGCCATGTGGCTAGGTGCAGTTACTTAATATTAATTAATGCACTACTAAATTAATAAGTTTTTCTTCAAGTTGCAATTAATAGATTTAAGTTACAGGCTTGCCTTACATGTTATCTCTCCATGGGAGCAGGCCATAATGCCAATTGTGTTTAAGTTCTACTCACAGTACTCTGGTGATCATTGCTCCACTTGTTATGTCCTTCACACTGCCAGCATGCTGCAGCACTTTTGACCCTAGAGAGGAGTTAGGAAAGTATGTTCCAGTATTCTACTGGCCTGGTGCATAGCACCTTTCACCACTATGAAACAATTTCAGTCTGGAGGCCATATCCATTGTACATTTGGCTATGTCGAGCCATTGTTGGCTACTGCAGGAGTTTGCAGCTGCAACATAGCGTCCATTGATTTCAGGAGCACAACCAGAAATGTAGTAGATATCATTACTATTTTAGGGGTCAGTGACCAACATAGCCAATAACTAAAATGGAGAGGCAACCTGCAGTGTATTGAAGGCCTGGTTTGAATGCAGAAGAGAATTTGACAAGTCTACCTCTTGATTTTTATAAATTTTTAAACACTTCCAATGCAATGTGTCTTACTTCTACACTTTTATCATGAAGACATTAATTAGCAGGTATCTTACCTAACAATACAGGAAAAACAACTCTTTCCATTTTTTTTAAATGAAAACTGAGCATTCCCAGTGGAATCATGATTACCTTTCAATACCACCACTTGAATATGCAGATTAAGGTGGCTTCCTACAGTTTTCACTGTTACGAAGTTACTTTTTGCCATTAATATCAGTTTAGGCTTTTAGTTAGTAATGGCTTCTTGGAACTAGCTATTTAAATGTTTCAGTATAGAAGATACTTTTCAAAATTCTTTATAATTGACTACAACCACATAGACTGGTTAATTTACCTTAGATTACAATTAGCAACCAATGGAATTAATTTTATCCATTTAAAAGAGGGCAGATCTATATTTAAATCTACCCAGTTCTAATTTCAGTTATTATCCTTTTGTTGTTTTATAATATAAAGACATCTATACGGACAAGGCACAATTCAGGGAAAAAAAATTTATACATATATATATATTTTTTTTTACATTTTTTGAATAGCCCAATCATTTAATAAAATATTGTTTTCCTTTTTCTATTTTTTAATTTTCTAAAATTATTTTGTATTATCAAGTTCACCTATATTTTAACTTTTACATTTAAATACCATAATTATTTCATTTTCCTATTCATTGCAATTGGCTACTGTGATGGCTTCACCTGTGAAAAGGCTATAGATGACAGAAGGGTCACAATGTGGATGGGAGAGGATCATTGGAGGGGGGTGTCAATGTTGGGGGTGCATGGGAGGAAGTCCACCTGAACATACATGAAAGACATACATAATTGTTCAAATGCTCATGGGACATGGTCATGGGGTGAAGTATTACTCAGTAAATGAAAGAACACTGAATTCCCATCCTGGAGAGCTCTGTCATATTTTCCAGAAGAGTAGCAACATCCCCCTGAGTGCAGGGGAAGGGTCTGGCAAAGGAAGATGATCCATTGATGGGCCCTTGTTATTGATGACTAGCCTTATGAGTCATTACTGTTGAAATTGAAATAGCCTAGTGTTAAGGGGTGCTTAAGACTTGCCTCTGGGGAACCTCCTTGTTGCTCAAATGTGGCCTCTCTCTAAGCCAAACTCAGAATATGAATACATTACCTTCCTCCCAGTGTGGGACATGACTCCTGGGGATGAGCCTCCCTGGCAATGAGGGATCACTAACAAATGCCAACAGGCAGTACAACTGGAAAAAGACTTCAAATAAAAGGGGGAAATGGTAAAGACAAATGAGTTCATGGGCTAAGAGACTTCAAAGTGAGTCAGGAGGTCAACCCAGAGGTAACACTTATGCAAATCCCAGTAGGAACTCCTAGGCTTCCGATATGGATATCACCCCAAACAGAGGCCTCCTGAGGGCTTTCAAGATATTCAGGTCCCATATCAGGGCAGATATTCCCAGAGTTTGGTGCATTACTAGTGGGCCCTAATTTGGAATGCTAGCTCCTGAGAGTGACAGAGTCTGACCAAAATATGTCTTCCCTGCACATGGTCCATCTGTCTCTTCTATTCAAACCTATATTTGATGCCAGAGTTTTAGGTGTTCTTCCATAGACTGGAAACTATGGGCTTTCCATGTGCCAACTGGGTCCAGAGACTCTGTGGACCTGTAACTCCTATGCTATAACTCAATGGACTCACCCAGGACACGTAGTTGGGAGTTGATGATGGACGGCGTCTATGCTGGGGAATGGAGAGAGCCTGCAGCTGCAGGCAGGATAATCTCTTCCATTGTATCTATGGGATATAAGCCCCTCTCACTTGGTGTTGGAAGGGACAGCACCATCCCAGACTCCTCAGGATTGGGGGAAGAACTATGGACTAGAATGGACTTGTTGGTGTCCTGTTATAGACTTGTGATATAGGCAATGGAAGAAATTGCAAAATTATATGGAGCCAGGGTCACTGGACACTTTGGGAGCAGGGTGAGGGTAGGGCAATTGTAATGTGGGTTTTTTTTTTGGGACCTGGGAATTGTCATGGGTCATGTTGCAATGGAGGATGTAGGCCGTTTTGTATCACCATGTAGCATGCGGAACTGTATGGGAGAGAGGGTCATCTACAGTCTGAACTGTGATCTATGCTTGATGGCAAAGCCCCAAAATGTGTATATCTATCACAGGCATTATGCCACACTGATGAGGGATGTGTATGTAGGGGGTTGTGGGAAGTGTGGGGGGTGGCATATGGGTACTCCTGGAATCTCTGTGTAACATTATGTAATCAATGTATTGTAAAAATATATAGAGATATATAAAAATAAAAATAAAAATAAATATTTAGAACAATGAAAAAAAAAGACATCTATAAATGATCTTAAGTCAGTTATAGTTTCCAGTAAGGTTTATTAAAGATTTATTTTTTATTTATTACATATCCCCCCCTTTCTGCTTGCTCTTGCTGTGTTCATTTTTGCATTGTTCTGTGTCTTCTTCTCTCCCCCTGCTGCAGCAACCCACCAAGTCAGCTCACCACATGGTGGCCTGCCTGCTCATGGTAGCTTGCCCTGCTCACAGGGGCTTGTCCTGCCCATTGCTGCTTGCCCTGCCCACAGTGGCTTGCCTTCTCAAGGCAGTCTGCCTGCTTGAGGAGGCCCCAGGAACTGAACCCAGTGCCTCCTATGTGGTAAACCAGCACCCTACAAATTGGGCTAGAGCCAGCCCCCCCAGTAAGTTTTTATTTTAAGGAAAACTGGGTACCTTTATTAGTGAAGCCACAAGAATTTTATGAGTAACAACTTTGCTAATTTTTCTGCTTTTCTAGCTGTTGAACCTATTCCACTTGTGATTTGCATTAAATCCACTCACAAGGCAATATTGACATTGAAAAACTCATTTTTAGGCTACCTTTCACTGTTATCCAATTTGTACAGGTGAACCCCAAATCTGATTTCCTAGGACTTTGATATTTGGGGCCTTAGTAGGGAGGTGGAGTCCCAAGTCAGTGGAATTGGGGCCTGGGATTGAAGTACTCATCTGGGGTGGGGTGACTAAAATCCTGAATCTAGTTAGTGGGTCTCTGCCAGTAACATCTGCTCCAATTCCAAAAGTGCAATTATACCTGCTATCTATTGGCCCTGGCAGAATAATAGTGAGAAGGTTACATTGGCTTATTTGGTATTTACCTTTAGCAGTTCCCTTAGAGAATTTGAGAGGTAGGAGTGACTCACAAGATTCTCTTTCTGCTTCATAACCTCATGACAGACATAAAGAATTATTTTTCCATGAGGTGGCTCATCCCTTAATTTGGGTAGTCCATCTGACTTCACCCCCATGGAAGAGGAAAAATACCATGAAGCTTAGACCTTATATTTCTGAGGTTTGGGGCTTAAGTATTTTTTTCTGAGTAGCTTAGGGCCCCTTGTTCATTTAACCCTCTGTAGGATATCCCTTTCAGTGCACAAAAGTCAAATTTTGTGACTTGGGAGTATTTCCCCCCATTAACCATGATGATAGTATTTGAAAGATAGGCTCCATATAGGAGGCTGTTGTGGAAGAGGAATAGGAGACCACAGGAGCTGGTCATACTGAGAAAAGTATCAGGAAGGCCCAATGAAGGTAAAGTTAAATTGCAACCTTATTCATGAGTATTTTTTAAAGTAATGTGTAGGGGATTTTTCTTATCTGTAGATAGACACCATCCAGGAGGGAGGAGTCTCAGGTCCAGATGTGGGAGTAGAGTCAGGTCATTTGACATAAGTATAATGGGTCCAGCCTTTTCCACAGTTCTTTCAGCAGTGTCTTTTCAGATGTGGATGAAGACTAACTCTTCAGGCTGCAACTTGAGGAGGAATCCGGGCAACCAAGTCTTTTTTTTTTTTTTTTTTTCTGTAGGGAGGAAAGAGTTAAAACAAGAGAGTGCACATATTTTCTTAAAAATTTATCTTTGCTTCCTATTTAAAAGGAGATCCCATTTTAGCAGGATGAGTGTGTCTAAAGAGGATTTCATATGAGGACAAACCTAGGTCTCTCCTAGGTTTTACCCTAACTCTTAACAGTACAAGTGGCAGACACTTAGTCCAAGCAAGCCAGTTTCTAGCATCAGTTTGGTAAGCTGTCTTTTAAGATCCTGGTTCATCCTTTCTACTTTCCCTGAGGAGGGTGGATGCCAGGGAGTATGGGAATCCCAGTCAATTTCTAAGACTTTCATTAACTGTTGTAGAACTTGAGCTGTGAAATGGGTCCCATTATCTGAGTCAATGAGTCCAAACTTAGGGATAAGGTGTTCCAATAGTATTTTAATTACAGTTTGTGCAGTCACCTGAGGAACTGGGTAGCCCTTCCACCCATTAATTGAGATGGTCAAAAATCACTAGGAGGTATTCTAATTTTCCCTTTGGTGGTACTTCATTGAAGTCCACCTGAATGCTTTGCAAAGGTTTGAGCACTGGAGGCTGCCCTCCTAGGGATTTGTTCCTCAGACATTTTTTATTTACCTTTCTATGGATGATACATCCATCTACTACTTAGTGGGCTACAGAGTACAGTTTCATACATGCATAAAGAGTTAGAACAGCATTGCATAAATTTTGGACATCCCAGTGGCTGCTCTGGTGAAGATGACTTAGGATTCCCCTAGCAATGGCTTTATTTATTATTTCTCTCTCATCCTCAAAAAAACATTTTCCATTTACTGCCTGAGCTCCACCCATTGCCTTTACCATTTCTAATTCTTTGCCCCTAAAACAAGGTTTTCCAACTTCTCTAGGTTATGCAGGGACCAAAACCATCATTGGGGCTTCAAGTCATTTTTCTATTCCAGCCTTTTTTTGCCTCTTTATTGGCCAGTCTACTCCCTCTAACCTCAAAATATTCCCTTTTTGATGTCCTTTTACATGTATGATGGCAATAGAGTCTGGTAAGTGTAATTTTGTTTTAACACAAGGGTTAGTAGGTCTGAATGTACTAATTCCTTTCCCAACTGGTTATCATTCTCCTTTCTTCCCAAACTTTCAAAACACATGTGCTACACTCCATGCATACTGAGAGTCAGTATAAAACTTTTTTATTTCAGTAGTACTCAAGGGAGCATTCACAAACCAAATTTCCCCTCACCCTATGGAGCCCAACTTTGGCCAGTGAACAGCTCCACCCTTAAGGGGAATTCTAGCCCAGATTAAATAACAAAAATTTATCATGGTGTTTTTACTTTTTCCTCTATATTTTAGAAGATCACCACGATTTTCTAACCTTGTCCCTAATGGACAGTTCTTGAGTACCTTTGGTAAAGTTTCTTGCAGGCTGCTTTTAGAATTTGCCTTTCCCATTTTCCCTGAGATTTCTGAGGAGTTACCGGACCTAATCCTTACTTCTCACCCTGTATCTTGCCCAAGACCTCTTGTGTTATACTCAATCTCACTGACTCAATATATCTTGCCTGTACTGGCTCAATGTACCTTGTCCAAGATGTCTTGTATTATACTCAATCTCACTGACTCAAAAGGATCTTTCAGAACTAAGTCCCCCCTCTTCAAGTCACCCAGGCTCCAGACACAAAGTCTCTTACCTGGATCTGTGCACAGACTTACATGACTTCTCTTATCTCAGTCTTTTCTGATTCTATGGTCCGGACCTTCCCTGCATGTCTGTTTCAGTCTCTGTTTCCTTCAGGTCTGGCAAAGCGGAAAGACTTCTGATTATCCTATGCTGAAGGCCACCGTAAAACTTTGGCAGAATGTCTTGCCAGTCAGAGAAGGGGTTTGGAGGTCTCTTCTCATCCCCTTGATCCCAGATGAGCCCCCAATTGAGTGGGATGGCAACCCTCTACTCAAAATAAAAGTTCTGAAGACAGAGAATCAGACTAGAGGAAGCAGTAATTTATTTCTTTCTCATGAGATAATGCACACACCCAGGCTAATGGAAGCAGGGTAAGTGTGCACAGTTAGTGTGGGAACAAAGATTATATAGGTACCCTGACATACTATCTCATTTCCCTCCCTCCCTTACCTCACCCATTTCCCCATTGTCTGTGAGCTGTGGGCTTACAATCTCAAGTGCAAAAATGAACCCAATCATGGAGTGATGCAAGGCTTTATTGTTTTATTTTTATTTTTAGGGAGAGTATGAAGGCACATCTCCTATATCCAGGTTCATCCCCTTTTACTGACATGGACTTTGAGGAAGTGAGTTATGTGAGATACATGTGGGAAGGTGGGGCTCAACTTGTTGCAATTGAGACTTGAACAAGAATGTGGGAGGGTTAGATAAGTGGGAACAGGGAATTCAGTTTGAGAAGAAATCATCCTTTGTTCTATTTCTCTCACAGCTAATTAAATTTAAGAGATGCTTTGGTCCAGTTTGACCCTTATTCATATGAATAACCTGAGATCCAAAACTATAAACTAAATTTTCCACATTCACACTAATGACATAACTGAAGACCAGAATCCAGGTCTCTGGATTCCTGATCCAAAAATTACAGATCCTGTAGAAAGTAACCTAAAAAAGAAGAGCAACAAATAAAAATTAAAAATGTAATATAGCTGGATTAAAACTAACACCAATCACAAACTTGTACAAAAAATACCTATTATTTGCACTAACATAACTTTTATGCCACCAATAACTAAATACAATATAAAACATATGACCAACTAAGTGTTAACTATAAAACTTATTGATAAATGAGGTTATTCACTATGACCTACTGTTTGTTAACTCTTCTTGTTTTGGGGCTCATTTGAATGGACAAAACAATGGTAAAATATTTGAAGGAATATTTATCACACTATCTTTTCTTTCTCTTTAAATTCTACTATTCTCAAATATCAGTAAAAATTTTCAGTTATTTCATAAAGCTTTCTTGACTTTGCTGGTATAATGGTTAAAATTTCTTTCCCAACTTCTGTAAGTCACAAAGCAATAAAACAGTTGAAAAGACACAAAGTGTATACATAATGGCTATAACATAAAGGAATATGCAGTAAATATCATGTGATCAGTAGAAAAAATATTTGTTGAATGCATGAGACAAGTAGAATAGAAGTTTAATGTAAGGGGCCAGTGTTAGCTAGAGAGGTCAAGGACATCAGGGAAAAGATAGAATATGATGTCCCTTTAAGTATGAAAGTCAGTTATATAAAAGGTGGAAAACATTTTGATCTGCAAATTCTTTAACTGTTAGCCATCACACTTTAAAAATGTTCATACGATTTCACTGGCACAGAATCAACAGTTTGAAACACAATCAGCATTTGATCTCTTTGGCCATGGTGAGGTAGATAAATAAACTCAAGGACACATTTTTGTAGCTTGATATTGAAATTTCCAATCATGATTCTGAAGAATTCTGTAATCTCTGAGAATTATTCTGACATTGAATGGCTATGGATTGCTTCTGAGAGTACCTTCAATAGTACTAAGAACTACTGCACAGCTATTGTTATATTAATAGGGCAAAAACTCATCACATGGCAAAATGAGGAACATTTTAATATATCCATAAATTTATTAATGAATGCTTTAATATACTCTAGAAAATTCAAATTGGAAAATATTTTTTAAATTATTCACTTGGTAGATTGAATTATGCACAAAACAATCAAGTTCCTAATCTTAGTATGCATCCCTGTGGTTATGAATAGGGCCTTTTGAAGAGGTTATTTTTGGTGGAGTTGTGGCCAACTGAATTAGGATGGGTCTAAACCCATACTATATATAGCCATAAAAATAGAACCTGGAAGTCACAAAAGCCAGGAGGGAGAGGACATCAATATGTGTTGGGAGACAAGGAAACCCAAGGACTGCATGTAGCCAGCACCAGAATATACAGACATGGGGAGAAAAGAAGTTTGACAATGTCTCAAAGACTTTTAGCCTTACAACCATGAGTCAATAAATTCCTGTTGCTTAAAACAATCCATTTTGATGTACTTCTCCTAGCATCCTGCAAACTAATTTTTTCTGTACATGGACAATGGCAATTCTCAAGCAGAGGCTAAAATTCATGCATTTATTCTTCTGGTAATAGTGGAAAAGCAACATTCTAATTGTTTCATAATAGATAATAATATGGAAAGGAGAAAGCAGCACTATCACATAAGAAGTGGCTGTCAGATAAATTTTTTGTAAGTAGCAAAAATTGCACATCAGAATGGATCATTAGATCCATTGAATCTAATGATGGAGCCATTAAATCTAACAGACCATTAGATTCAAGGAAAACCCAAAAACTGTGTCATCAGAAGCTCTCATTAGTATGGTAGTGGCTGCTGTTGCCTTGGGCAAAGTAGACAAGCAATTGGCACTGGGTAAAGAGACAGAAACTGTAATAAGCTATGATCACCTCTTCCTGGTATTCATACCCTGTGTTAGTCCCCTTCCATATCATATCATACAGGCTGATCCATGTTTTTCTGTTGATAACAGAAATCATGGCATACCATTTCACAGATTGGGTTATAAAACAATATAGCTTCCATCTTAGGCTCTTTCGCATCAATCGCTTTGGTGTACGGTGGACAAATAAAATATTCCTATTAGTAAATTTAACAACTCTACTCCAGGGGAAGCAAACTGCCATGTTGTGAGCACTCTATGGAAAGACCCAAATAGAGAGGAATTATGGCCTCAAACCATCAGTCAGTGAGGAACTGAAAACTTCTCATAACCACATGAGTGAATTTGGAAGAAGAATCTCCAGCCTAAGCTGAGCTTTGAAGCGACTGTTGGTCTTCAGTAAACAGATTGACTACAATGTGATGAGATGCTAACCCTAAACCACTAAGTAAAAATGTTCTCAGACTCCTGACCCACAGAAAGTATATGAGAAAATATGTTTATTATTTTGACCTTCTGGATTTTGAGGTTATTTGATACACACAAGTTAAATATCTCAGTTCCCAAGACAGAGGATTTCTACCAAGGATTTAGTCAGATTATAAAGAGAAGTGATTTTGGAGATAAAAACTCACTTTCTATAATGATTTATGAGACCCTGAAATTTAGTGAGTTATTGTTTTATAATAGGCCTAGGGAAGTTTGGTAGATCAGAGTGAAGAAGCTTATCTCTATGAGACAAATGGTACCACAAATAATGAATATTTTACCCAAAAAATCCAAGTTTTCAGACTTCTAATTTCAGTTCCAAAATGTAAAGAGCTTAAAATTTGTTACTCCCATCTCTACAACAAGAAAAATGCAGAGAAAACTGAAAATCAATGATTTAGTTTCTGCTAACAAATACATCATGTGGCTTTCAAAAAAAAAATTATAGGAAAATAAAAGGTAAATGTATATTTTCAAAACTTCATGGAAGTGACACAAGGACAAACATAAGGAACAATGGAATCAAATTGAGAGCTCAGAAATCAACTCTCCCATACAGGTTGATACACATGATGAATGGCCAACTGATTTTTGACAAGGGAGAAAAGACTACTCAATTGGGAAAAAATAGTCTCTTCAACAAATGGTGCTGGGAAAACTAGAGCTCCATTTGCAACAGAATGAAGGTGGACACTTACTCCATACCATATATAAAGATCAACTCAAAATGAATCAAAGATCAAAATATAAGTGCCAGACTATCAAACTCTTAGAAGGAAACATCGAGAAACATCTTTAGGACCATGTGTTATACAATGGTTTCTTAGACTTAACACCCTAGGTACAAGCAACAGTAGAAAAAAATACATATATTGGGCCTCATCAAAAATTAAAACTTTTGTTAATAATAAGGCTTTTCCTGCAAATAAAATGACAATCTACACAAGTGGAAAAAATATTTGGAAACCACATATCTGAGAAAGGTTTCATATTCAGAATATATAAAGAAATTTTACAACTCAACAACAAAAACACAAACATCTGCATTTTAAAAATGGACCAAAAAACTTGAACAGACACTTCTCCAAAGAAGCTATGAAAATAGCTATATATATATATATATATACATATATATGAAAAGATGCTCAACATCATTAGCTATTAGGGAAATACAAATGGAAACCACAATGAGACACCATTTCTTACCTATTAGAATGGCTACTATTAAAAAATGAAAATTTTAAGTATTGAAGTAGGTTTTGGGAAGCAGGAACACCCATTTATTGCTTGTAAGAATGTAGAATGGTGCAGCCTCTGTGGAAGACAGTTTGGCAGTTTCTCAGAAAGTTAAATATAGAATTACCACATGTGGCAGTTTGATATTTTTTATGAATTCCAAAAAAAAAGATATTGATTATGTTTGTAAACTGGTCAGTTCCTCTGGCCTGATACCCTTTGAATGTATTAAGTTCAAATTCAAAGGTTACATTAACTTGATTAAATTAAGATTAAGGCTTTGATTCAGTCAAGTCAATAGAGCATTGAGTCCCCACCCTCTAGTGGGCACACACTTACACAAAGAAGAAGAATATAGAGGAAGAGAGACAGCTTATTAGATATGGCAGAGGCCCTGGGAGGTATGAGTCTGAGAGTTTACAGCTGACCTTGTGAAGAAAACAGAGCAGTAGAGCCTGGAAAGAAACAAGTCCCAAGGAGACACATGAACCTTATGCCAGCCTACACCTGAGATCAGAAGAAACTGGGACCACAGAGCCTTAAGAGGAAGAAAAAAGGCTTAACCCTCACAGACATCACCTGCCATCTTGTATCAACATGTGGCAAATGACTTTGGGTGAGAAGGTACCTCTTATGGTACTTTGAATTGGACTCTTTAGGGCTTTGTGACTGTAAGCTTCTACCCCAAATAAACACCCTTTATAAAAGCCAACAGATTTCTGGTACTTTGCATCAGCACTCCTTTGGCTGACTAATATACCTTATGATACCCAGCAATCCCATTTCTAGGCATATACCCAAAAGAATTGAAAGGAAGGACTCAAACAAATATTTACACACAACTGTTCATAGTAGCATTATTCAAAATTGCCAAAAGATGGAAGCAACCCAAGTATCCATCAACCAGTAAATGGATATATATTTATTAGAATGCATTGTATATACACAATGGAATATTATTTAACTGTAAAAGGAGTAGACTTCTGATATATCAACAATATGGATGAACCTTAAAGACATCAATCTCAGTGACAAACTAGTCACAAAAGGACAAATGTTTTATGATCTCACTGATATGAAATAATTAGAATAACCAAACTCATTCATTAGAATCCAGAATCTAATTTTCCAGGGGATAAAGGGGGGGTAGGGAATAGGGAGCTAAGGCTTAAAATGTAGAGTTCCTATTTGGGACGATTGAAGAGTTTTGGTAATGGATGGTGTTGATGGTGGAACAACACTGTGAACAAAATTAGCAGCAATGAATTATACAATGAATGAGGATAAAAAGAGAAATGTTAGGTTGTATATACAATACTAAAATAATACTTTTTTTAAAATAAAAATATTAAGCTACATAAACAGTGAATCCTAACTAAACATGTGTTATAGTTAATAATATAATTATTAAAAATGGGCTTTAATCAATTGCAACTGATGTAACATACTAATGCCATGTGTTAATCATAGTGTAGTATATGGAAATCCTGTATTTTATACATGATTGTTCTGTAAACTCACCACTTCTCTAATAATAATAATAATAAAAAACACTATGCAAGTAAGTTCTATGGGTGAGATTTATGTATATAAATAAGTTTAGAAACTACGCCTATTGTTACCATATCACTCAAGTATGGTGTTGTAACCTAAAAAGGAATTCATATTATGTACTTTTTTCCTTCATTTACACTAAAGCAGTTTATCATGAAATTAATAATATTAGACACAATGGCCTGTATTTTAAGGTGAACTTCTTGTTTCCTATATGCTCTTAGAGATGAATTTTCTCCTATTCAAGATTAATAATTTAGCCTATCTTTCAAAATACTTCAATTCCTTATTTTGAATAAAAATTTGTTTTTTTCCCTTTTTGATTTCTGCAAATACTGCATTTTTATGGGAGATTATTAAAAAGCATTTCTATTCCATAACAATTGAAAGTTTACAGAATTGCCAGTGGTTGTTCTGGAAATTTTTCCATTGCAGGAGAGTCCTGTTTCCAGGCTAAAAAATAGGTTTGAAAGATTATGGAAGAAAGCTTTTGAGTTGATGGGGCAGGTGAAGGTAGGCTACTTTATGCAACTTTATCTCTAATAATCTCCTCAAAATGGCCACATAGGATGTGCAGTGAAGGTGGTAACCTGTCATTCCAGAGAAAAGGGGATGGAGATGGTGCAACCTGACGTTCCTCATGATATGGAGGAAAACCTTTTCCAAAACAGAAAAAATCATTTGAAAATGCAATATATATATATATCCTAGAAACAAATTTCATTGTTATTTTCAGCCTTATAGCCTTCCTGTAATCCTAAGAGATAGTACCATAGCTCCCCCTAGTGCATAAAGAGGCAAAGAGGCAAAATGCTGTCCATCAAAAAGGCTTCCTTCCCTACTCCTCCCTGGGGATGGATTTTATTTATTTATTTATTTTTAACTTTTGGTTCTTTATAAAGGCAAAGTCATTATATTGTATATATTATATGTTATAATTTGTTTTCATTCCTTATCAAATTTCAGATTTCTGAGTATCTTTTCAGAAGCTGACATATCAAAGATGTAATAAGAAATTATTAACTGATGATTTATTTGAGGTGTCTAGAAATGTTTGCATATAAAGTTCAATTTACATACATATTGTACTTGGATAAAATATGTGTGGGAAAGAATGAGGAAAGAAGAAAGCAACATTGGAGTCTGATGAAGAGAACAGCAGGAGTTTTGTGTTTTCTTGTTTGTTTGTTTTTTTAAATAAATCAATTTTATTGATACATATTAATGAAGCATAAATCCATCAAAATGTACAGTCAATGGTATTCAGTGTAATTACATATTTGTGCAATCATCACTTCAACCATTCTTAGAGTGCTGTCATTATTACAATAATAATAATATGAACAAAACTCATCACCTCTCAATCTTTCTATGCTTCCCCTGCCATACATAGCTGCTATTCTTTTTCCAACTCTGTAGTATATTTGTATTTATATTTTGCAAAAACAATCTTATATATTCAATATCAACCATGTTCGTGTTTTACATGAGATTTTACTATCATATATAGTATCATATTACAGTTTTTAGCTTTCCTTCTAGTAATATACATGACCTTGGACTTTCCCTTTCAACCACTGTCATACCCCTACAATAGCCCTGCTAGTTACCAACACCATGATATGCTTTAACCATTTCATTTCCAAAGATTTAAAATCAAATTTACCAATTCTGAACACATTAAACCTCAGCTTTCCATTGTCTACCCTCCTTCTATTTTCTTGTGAACTATATTCTAATTATTAAAGCAATGAATTTACACAATATAGTTAATTCATTATAGTGCAATCATACAGTATTTGTCCTTTTGTGTCTGGCTTGCTTCACTCAACATAATGTCCTCCAGGTTCATCCATGTTGTCATATGCTTCATTACTTCATTTCTTCTTATCACTGCTTAATATTCCATCGTGTTTATACTCCACAATTTGTTTATCCATTCGTCAGTTGATGGACACTTGTATCCAACTTTTGGCAATCATGAATAATGCTGTTATGAATATTGTTGCCCAGATATCTACTCGTGTCTTTGCTTTCAGTTCTTTTAGATACATAGCTAGTAATGTTATTGCCAGGTCAAATGGAAACTATATTCAACTTCCTAGGAACTGCCAAACAGTTCTCCACAGTAGCTGTACCATTCTACATTTCCACTAACAGTGAATGAGTATTCTTATCTCTCGATATTCTCTCCAACATTTAGAGGTTTCCTACTTTTTAATAGCAGCCATTCTAATAGGTGCGAAATGATATCACATTGTAGTTTAGATTTGTATTTCCCTAACCACTAGTGATGTTGAACATATTTTCAGGTGTTTTTATTCCATTTGCAATTTTTCTTTGGACAATTGTCTTGTAAATTCTTTTGCCCAGTTTTTTAATTGGGTAGTTTGTTTTTTCATTGTTGAGTTGAATGATTTCTTTATATGCCATGGATATTAAACACTTATTGGATATGCAACTGCCGAATATTTTCTCCCATTGTGTTGGCTGTCTTTTCACCTTTTTTACAATATCCTTTGAGGTGTAAAAATTTTTAATTTTGAGGAGATCCCTTTTATCTTTTTATTGTTGTTGTTTTTCATGCTTTGAGTTTAAAGTTTAAGAAAATACTGCCTAACACAAGACCTTGAAGAGTTTTTCCTACATTTTCTTTTAGGAGTTTTATGGTTGTTGCTTTCATATTTAGTTTCTTGATCCATTTTGAGTTAATTTTTGTATAAGGTGTGAGATAATGGTCTTATTTCTTTCTTTTGGATATAGATATGCAGTTCTTTGAGCACTATTTGTTCAACATACTGTTCTGGCACAGCTGGGAGGGCTTGAAGCCTTGCCAAAAATTACTTGACTGTAAATATAAGGGTCTGTTTCTGAGTTCTCAATTTGGTTCCATTGGTTAATGTATCTGTCTTTATTCTGGTACCACACTCTTTTTACCACCGTAGCTAAATAACATGTTTTAAAGTACAGAAGTGAGGGTCTTCTGACTCCACCCTTCTTTTTAAAGATATTTTCTCTCTTAAAGTGTCCCTTACCCTTCCAAATAAATTTGATAATTAGTTTTTCCACTTCTGCAAAAAAAGGATTTTGGGATTTTTATTGGGATTGTGTGGAATTTGTAAATCAGTTTGAATAGAATTGATATTTTAATGATAATTGGTCTTCCAATCCATGAACACAGAATGTCTTTCCATTTATTTAAGTCTTCTTCAGTTTCTTTTAGCAATGTTTTGTAGTTTTATGAATATAGCTCCTTTGTCTCCTTGGTTAAATTTATTCCTACATATTTGATTGTTTTAGTACTATGTTAATATCCTCTATTGAAAAGTATCTAAATTATGGAAGTCAAATACCATCTGATTATTTCATAAAATTCAAATAAACACGTTGGTCACTAGTTCTGTATTTATGTAAAATAGTAAATCAGTTGGCCTATGGCCTTGGTAACATGAGGAATGGTGAATGGTCTAGTGGACTGGTACCCACTGTGAACCTAATTAAAAAGCACCCACAAGTGGCATTTGATGTTAAATTGCTGTAACTGATCTATATTAGCCATCATCTCTCTGGAGTAATAACAAAAAATCACTTATACACATAAAAGGGTATATCCTATGATAAAAATATTGCAAAATTCTATGACACAATTTTGCTGCTTCAGCTAGCAGCAATCTTTCTCTGTTTTATACTTCTGAAAATTTTATTCAGTCTTCATGCCCAGCTCAAATGAAACTTCAACAGTTAAGCTTTCCTCATGACCCATATATATATCCACATTTATTACTCTGTTTAGAGTAGGTCATATGTCTACTTATGCTTATCATTCTGCTATGAAAAACTGAATGAAATTATAAATTATCATGCCTTTAAATTTTTATCCCATAACTTTTCCATCTAATGTGATGTAAATATTACATGATCAGAAAGACTGTTGAATGAATAATTGGGACTGAAATAGGTCATATCTACTAATTTATTCCATTTAGCACATATTTATTCAATACCTACTATATAGCAAGAAGTTACCTAAACAGTAGAGATGCAGATAAGAAGAAAGTAGGCAAAACTCACTATCTTTATGGTCTTACATTCTGGCAAAGAAAGACAGACCATTAAAAAATAAAAAATATAAATTGTGTATCCAATGATGATTTTATTATGGAGGGAAAAAAAGCAAGGAAGGAAACCAGTGTGGTGAGTGTTATGCTACAATAGAATAGAAAAGGAAATTCTTGGTGATATATTGACTTTGAGCAAAAATATTCAAAAAGTGAACAAGCAAGCAATGAAGATATTTGGAAGAAAATTAGTCCAGGCAGAGAGAACAGCAAGAATAAGAACGCTGAGGTGTGAGCACACTTGGCAGTTCAAAGATTTATGAAGCAGAGAGGCTGATCCTGAATATGTAAGGAGGAGAGTAAGGACATGAGGTCAGAGAGATAGCAGGGACCCAGATCCTGTAGATCCTGGAGGGCCATTGTAAGGACTTTGTTTAAAACACTAAAGGAGATAAGTAACTGGAGGGCTTGGAACAGAGGCACCACAAAATCTGGCTACATTGTTAAAAGACCACTAAGGCTGTGGCTTTATGAATACACTTCAGAGTCTCAGTTATAAAATTAGGAAGACTGGTTAGAAGGTATTGCAAAAGTCAAAGCAAGAGGCAAAAATGACTTAGATCAGTTTAGGAGAGGTAGAAATGGTGAGATGTAGTTAGATGTTCGATATAAAGATATGATGTGTAGTGAAATTTCCAGGGATATAGATGATCCTGAGTTTTTGGAGGTTGTGAAATACCACAACTAATGGCAGAAATTTTCATATGAAAATAAACAAATAAAGAACCCCAAACCTACAAAATTAAGAAAATATACACTTAGTCATCAAATGTATAAATATTCTAGAATAAGGAGACATTTGAAGCTTTAAAGGAGACTGAAACAAATATAAAAAGGTAATCCCTTATGAAACAAGTAGAAAAGTATGAAATACAATACCACAAGTAGTTGTATAGGCTGAAATATTTCATAACCCAGTAGAAATTTTTAAGTAACAAAACAAAACAAAACAAAACAGGAGCCTCTATTTCTTTTCCTATGCCATATTCTAAATGAAAGTTTAAATTGGAATATCTCTTTTCAAAGAACTTTTTGGTTTTTACAGCTAATCACTCTGAACTCTTCATTGATAAGGTTGTTGCTGTTGCCAGAAAAGTAAGAATAAACTTTGCTTTTGAGATGTTATAAAAGGTAACATATAAGCCCCTCTATACAATGTCACCAAATTTGTTAGTATTTTACATAAAATTAACAGCTGAGAATATAAGAATGAATAGGGTCATGAAGGAAAGAGTTTACTAAAATGAAAGGAAAGAATCAAAGACTCCCCCATGGAGAATACCCACATTGATAGTGTGAATAGTGTTAAAGGAGCCAACAAATTCAGACAACCAGTAATGAGCTGGGGAAGCCTATGGAGAAGAGCATATTAAGAATGAAGGAGGGCCCGGCTAGATAGCTCAGTGGATAAAGAGCTCGCTGGGAAACCACATGGGAGGCCCTGGGTTTGGTTCCCGGGGACCTCTCCTAGCGGGCAGACCGCCTTGAGAATGGCAAGCCGCCATGGGCGGGCCGGAGCCGCCGTGGGCAGGGCAAAAAGCTGCCATGGACAGGCAAAAGCCTCCACGGGCAGGGCAGGTCGCCTGCAAATCGAGCACAGCCAGCCACCCGTGAACTGAAAAAAGCCGGCCGTGATGGAAGTAGAAGCCGCCCACAAGCGGGGAAAGCCGCGCCTGCGCAGTGACCAAGTCTCGGCGCGTCGCCGCAACGGGGGGGAAGGGGAGATGTGTAATAAAAATAAATAAATCTTTAAAAAAAAAAAAAGAATGAAGGAGATGCTTTTGTGGTTCTTAAGCATGATGAATGGGTGTTCACACATTTGTGTGAGAAGCGCCTCTCTCAAACCTTGTTATGATGTTGGCACATTACCCTTGTGATGTGAAAAAAAGAAAGAAGGAGGACAGAAGAGAATGAAGGGAGTACAGAAATTTTGTAAGAGTGAAGAAAGTGACAATGAAGTAGAAAAAAGAATATAAGAAAGTTGAAATATATATTTACATATATTTTTATTTTATAAATGGGCAGTTGTGGCCTAGTATATTGTAGGCAAACATTATAAAATTCAACTGGACTAATTATAAATGAATAATAATGGATATGATAATGGGTCATCAATAAATGAATTAAAAGCATTCAATTTGAAGTTGGATGACAGTTTTCAAAGTAACTACATGCTACTATGTTGGGCACTGATCAATAATGCTCGACATCTAGGAAACAATAAAAAGAGCTCTAAACATGAGGATGAAATGAAAGACAGGTGAGGCAAAAAGGCCAAAGTGGAAAATGTTTCTAGGCATGTGACAGATGATCCAGATGGCTAGGATGACCATAAAGCTCAGGGCAGACAGGAAGGCACATGAGACCAAGAAATTTGTACAGGAGGATGAATAATCTTAAGATAAATTCTGACTTGTTACTGACATCCTTCTATAGCTTTATCATTCTTTCATGGCTGAGATGTTCATGTTCCTATGCTGTTTCGGTCAGCCACAGGAGTGCCTTTTGAAATATACCAAAGATTGGTCAGTCTTTATAAAGGGTATTTATTTGGGGTAGAATCTTACAGTTACCAGGCCACAAAGCATAAATTTCTTCCCATATCAAAGTCCACGTGTTGGAGTAAGATGGCTGCTGATGTCTCCAGGGTTCAGGCTTCCGGGTTCCTCTATTCCCGGGGCTGCGTTTCTCTCCAGGCTTAGCTTCTGTTTCCTTCATGAGTTCAGCTGTAGACCATGAGGCTTTCTATGCTTTGTGTCTCTCCACAAGGCCAGCTGTAGACTATGGGATGAATGGCTCACTCCAACATCAGAACTGCTTCTCAAATCTCCTTCTCCAAATCTCTGCTTCTCTCAATCGCTTTTCTCAATCTGCTTTTCTCAATCTGCTTCCTCTGCTGCCTGTCTAGTGTTTTATACTTGAGGCCACGCCCACCAAGGGGTGGGGCTCAACGTCTCACTGACGTGGCAGTTAACGCCCTACTCATAACTTAATCATGCCCAGATGAACAGATTAGTTTACAAACATAATCTAATCTATATTTTTGGAATTCATAATTAAATCAAACTCAAACCATTACATATGCCAATACTCTTAAATACCCATAATCAGTGATTCTCCACCACATTCCTGATTCTTGCTCCATTCTCATTCTCTATTGCCAACAGCAACCAGTCATACAGAAGCCTAATACCATGCTGTCTTGAGGAAAACTTATTTTCTTCCTATCTAGAACAAAGAAAACATCTATCTCTGATTAACTCACTATAGATTTATTTTTTATTCATCTTATCTATCTGTTTTGCCAAGGGACTGAAGAGAAAGGAATCATTAAAGATTCAGATATAGCACCATAACATGAACTATATCCAAGGCAGGATCATTAGAGACACACACAAATGACTCCAATCCCAGAGGGTAGTGACCACGTGATGCTTCAGAGATCTGGGATTGCCAGACTGAGATCACTAGTCCTGGAGTATAATCGCCACTGCTGTTTTGATTTTCCCAGGGGAATCAAGGGGAGAAGCTGTAAATGAGGGAATGAGAGCTATCTAATTTTCTTATGACCAAGAAGCTTTTCACCATTTTCTAGGCTATTTTGAATCTTTATTTTTTGATGACTAAAATTGAATTCCAGAGTCACATAATAAATGTCTTCTAAACTTCAATCATTCAATCATTTCTGTATTGATTACCACAATAATAATCCATTTTCACATAGAATATATAAAAAAGAATGAGAAATAATACATGATGGTAAAATCATACAATGCCATGAATAAAAATAAAGAGAATACATTTAAAAATAAAGAGTTAAAAAGTAATTTTAGAGATAACACTTTGGCAACATATTCCACTGAACCTTGAAAAATACACTGTGAAGCAGTTTTATTATCACCACACAATCTCAGAAAAATTAGTTTTTCATCCCAAATTACACAGACAGAAAATGGTTGGACCATATATGGATATAGATATTCCTCAAAATTTCCTTCTCTCTTTTATATAAAATTGCTTTAAATTAGAGAAAAATACAGTTACCCCAAATATTTTATGAATCATATAAGACCTTGAATTCAAATTTCAAGGAAGTAAATAGGAGAAATAAAATTTTGGATCATACTAAATTATGAAAATAGATTCATACTTCCAATCTAATCTACCAAGTTTGAGACACTTCTTCCTCTCTCTTCATTTAAGTGAAGAGAATGAATGTAAATGTGAACTCCATTGGAGAAAGGCTAGGTGATATCTACAATTCCAAACCACAACACATGATGAAAAGTTGATATGTGCAATGAAAATTGAAACAGGACAAGAGTGAACCACAAAATATAATGCATATCTCTAAAAATTCTTGAGCTAATCGGGGATCACAGCAGTCTTTAAAAGCAGTGGATGCAATGACAGGCAAAACCTAGAACATTTATTTGGAACAGAAATATCAGAATGTAGGACCCTGAATTCACAGAGTGAAAAGGGGGAAAGAGGTTAAAGACACACATTCAGATATATTACCTTTGAAATAATTAGATCAACTGTGTGGTGTAATAGAAGAAAAACCAAGGAAAGGGGAGAAGTCAGACTACTAACAATCTCTATTATATAATAATAAGAATAGGACAAACTATTAGACATATGACAAAAGTTGATGAATAGAAAATACAATAAAGTAAAACAAATAAAAAGAAATGTAAAATTTCATTTTTGAAAATTACTGTGACTAAAGTAAATGTTGATATGATGGAAGCATATGATGTAAGAAGAAAAGCCATGGAAGGTTTCCCTGAGGAAACAATACTGGAGCTGAGAAATAAAGGATAAGTAGAAGTTAACTAAGTGAAGGGGGGAGGGCACAGATTCCTGCCCAGGTGGCAGTTTGTGCTCCTCCTTGAGTCCAGAAGTGCATTGCCCATAATGCCTGCACCCACACTGTGGGAAAGGGAGTGCAGATGCCTTGTCAAATGAAAGGAGTACTGGATAATGCTAAAATAAGCAGGGAAATCTTCTCCTAAGAGAAAGGGAAGCCAGGAGAAGCTTTTAAGGAGGAGGGTTATTTGACCAGGCTTGGTATTTATGAACATCACTCTGGCTACAACATACCAAAAGGTTAAATGGATGCAGGTAGGATGTTTAGAAATTATCATACTTGCCAACACAAGAATGTGGTTGCTTGGATTAGGAATGTGAGTTATGGAAATGAGATAAGTAGAGAGATTTGCCAGATATTTGGGAGAGACATTCAGTAGGACCTGATGGTGGATTTAGTTGGGGATACAGTCATTCACTTCATCTAACATTTCAAGTACAACAATTGTGCAATTCCACTAGAACAACCAATTCAATGCTCATACCAACTTTCTACAGTCCCTCATGCCACTGACACCATTCCTTTGTTCCATCTTTTCCCAGTGTCAATATTATGGTCAATTCCCTTAAACCATCTTTTATTGTATTCAATTTGCCAAACAACTACTCTGGTACAAACCAAGTCTCTACCTATCCCACCTTAAACCCTTGAAGGTAAATTCAGCTGGAGAAAACACACAGCCATATTGTCACACTTTATATTCATGTTCACCAACTTCAAATGGGTCCTTAATAGTCCCTGGAAATCATCTTATACTTTCTGAATCCATTTATTTTCCCACTCTCAGACATTCTCTTCCTCCCTCATCCTTACTCCCAGCCTATGATCTCATTCTGTATGTCAATATAAAAATTCCATTAGGAAAATATTAGAGTAGATTCCCACTACCATAAATACCAAGAATTATCTGTGCCTATACACTCTGTGTTCCCAACTAATACAATAAATGAGCCATACTTCTTCCAATCTGTGGTTGTCCAATGATAGTCTAAAACTCTTTGCCATTCCTCTCATTGAGAAGTGATGTCTTGTTCCTTCTCTGTGAATCAGAGTGGGCTCTGTGATTCTTTGGACAATAGAATATAGTGATAATGAAATTCCTACTTTCTGAACCCAGGCCTAAAAACTCTGGAAGTCTCCCCTTCAATATCTTGGTGCTCATGTTCAGATTCTGAGTTACCATGAAAGAAGTCTTCCTATGCTGCTGGAGAGAGCATGTAGACAGATGGTGAGATTACATGGTGAGCAATTCAGACCCAGCTGAACCCAGCATTTCAACCACACTAGCTTCTAGCAGAAGAGTTAGCAAAAGAGTCACCTATAGTATCATAGAAAATGGGACAAATTCTTAATAAATTTGTGGATCTGGCTGGGGAGATTTCTGGAAAGAACTGGATATAGAGTTTAGCTGAATTTCAGAATTGCTATGGACTAGTAACTTCTATGTTTCTGTTTTCTCCTTTCTGAATGGAAGTGTCTATTGTGGTTATTTTATGCATATCTCATCATGGTATGCAGGTTTTGGGGAAAGGGGGCAGATAATGTATCTTAATTAACAAGGCTTAGGATCAAGGAGAATAATATTCATGCAACTACAGTGAGAAACCACAGCCAGGTTCCTCTGATCCTGATTTAAATGGGCAGATTTTGGACTTTAAGATGATGTCATGATAAATGACATTTTGGAGCTCTTGGGAAAAGGGGAGTACACTTTGTATATGGGAAGGGCTTGAATTTTTGGAGTCAGAGGTTAGTCTGTGGTAGCTCACTTTTAACAGGATTACCATCAATTCCTTCCCAGCCTGTATATGCATTCCAATCCCCATTAAGAGGCACATCTATTCCACTACTCTTTTCAGTTCTGAGCTCTCCTCAATGACTTTGTTAACTAACTGAATGCAGCTGAAGTGGCATTTTAATATTTCTGTCACTAAGAGTGGAATTTCTGGGACAATAGGTAAGTGTATGTTTAAAACAGTAAAATAGACTGCCAAATGATTTTCTAAAGTGGCTGTACCATTACATATTGCCATCAGCAACATATGAGAGTTCCAGTTGCTCCACATCCTCAAAAGCACTTGGATTTGGACTTTTTTTTTTCCTTTATTTTCCTCTTTTACTTTGGTATTCATTAACAACTAACAATGAGCATCTTTTCATGTATTTACTTTAAGTCTACATTTTTTTGTGAACTATTGTATTAGTCAGCCAAAGGGGTGCTGATGCAAAATACCAGAAATTTGTTGGCTTTTATATTGGGTATTTATTTGGGGTAGAAACTTACAGTTGCCAGGGAATAAAGCATAAGTTACTTCCTTCACCATAGTTTATTGCCATGTTTTGGAGCAAGATAGCTGCCAACATCTGCCATGGTTCAGACTTCTTGGATTCTTCTTTTCCCAGGGCTCATTTCTTTCCAGGCTCAGCTCCTCCATTTTCTCCACAAGGTCAGCTGTAAACTGACACTCTCTAGACTTTACCTTTCTTCACAAGGCCAGCTGTAGACCAGCTCTGTCTTTCTCTCCAGGGCTTGATTCTCTCTTTGCTCATGAACAAGCTCCTCTGTGTGCTTACTTCCGAGGGCTCCATCTCAAAAACTCCAAATTTATTTCTCTGGTGGAGTTTCTGTGATTCCCCACCCAACTAGGGGGCAGGTACTCAACATCCTACTGTCATGAACCAATTAAAGCCTTAATTATTATTTAATCAAGTAAAAGTAAAGCTTCTGAATTCAATACACTCTAATATGCCCACAGGAAAAGACAGTTTGCAAACATAATCCAATATTTCTTTTTGGAATTCACCAATATTAAACTGCTACAAATATCTACACAAAATTTTGTTAATTTTTAAATTCAGTCGTTTTTTTCCTCTATTGAATTAGTTCTTTATAGAGTCAAGATACAAGTCATATCTTAGAGATATGATGTACAAATATTTTTCTCTCACCTTTTGGCTTGCCAGTTCTTTAAAAGTGTCTTTCATAGCTGACATTTTAAATTTTGGTGAAGCATCTCTGCAGTGTTTTAATGGTGCTTTATAATGGTACACTTTCTTAAAAAGTTGATTTCTATTTATAGAAACATAATTAAATTTTTATATTGACCTGAAGTTAGTGATTTGCTGGACTCACTTATTATGTTCAGAAGCTTTTAAAAAATGATTCCTTAGGAATTACTACACAGGAAGACCCTTCTAAAAGTGGAAAAAATATATTTATTACTTTGCAAAACTTACAGCATTTATGTCCTTTTCTTATTGCACTGGCTACAACTTCTAGCATGATGGTAAATAGGGGTAGTAGGAAGGGTCATTGTTGCCTTGTTCCCAATCTTAGGGAACAAGCATTCAGACTTTCACTATTGAATATGATCATAGCTGTAGGTTTTTGTTGATTCCCTTAATTAGATTAATAAAAACCCTTTCTATTACTTGTTTGGTGAGATTTTTTATCAAGAATAGATATTGAATTCTATAAAGTGCTTTTCCTGCACCTATTGAGACAATGATGTAGTTTTGCTTCTTTAGTCTTTAGATTGATTTTTAATTGTTAAACCATCTCTGTAATTCTTGGATAAACCCCACTTGGTTGTGACTTATTTATTCTCTTTATACATATATGAATTTGACTTGTTAACATTTTATTGAGTATGTTTGTGTCACGTTCATAATAGATATTGTTCTGTATGTAGTTTTTATTGTAATTTCCTTGACTACTTTGGATATCAGGGTAATGTTGACCTCATTTATTGAGTTGGAAAGTGTCCCTCATTTTCTATTGTCTGAAATTGATTGTGAAGAATAATATAATTTCTTCCTTAACTGTGTGATAGAATTGACCACTTAAATCATCTGGGCCCAGAATTTGGCTTTTTTGGAAGGTTCTTAACTTCAATGTCCTTAACAAATATGAGACTATTTAGTTTATTTATTTCTTCTTGAGTAAGCTTTGATATTGTGTCTTTCAAAGAACTGTAAAAATTTCTTCTAACTTGTCAAAATTATTAGGATAGACTACTTATAATACTTCATTATTTTCCTATTGTCTGTAGAGTGTATAGTGAGGTCACACCATATATTTCTGATAATGGTAATTTAGTCTTCTCTCTTTTTTCTTAGACTAGAAGATTCTCAATTTTATTTCTCTTTACACAAAAACAACTTTAGATTTCAATGATATTACTTTATAGACTTTGTATTTTCAAATTTTGCTGTTTTTGTTATTATTTCTTCTCTTCAGCTTGCTCATACTTAATTTACTCTTCTTTTTGTCTTAAGGTTAAAGATTAGAGTATTGACTTACTAATTTTCCTTACATTATGATATTAGCATTTCATATAAAAAACTTCCCTCTTAGTATTGCTCCATAGCTACAACAGATTTTCAATCTGTATTTTCATTTCCAATTAATTCAAAATATTCTAATTTTTCTTTTAACTTCCATATCATACCTGCAATATTCGAAGTGTATTGATTAATTTCCAGAAATTTGGGATTTTACAATATATCTTTCCATTCTTTATTTTTAATTTAATTCTGTTATTGTCAGAAAGTGGATTTTTGTGTTTTCAATTCTTTTATCTTTGATATGATTTGTCTTATGGCCTAGAATATGGTCTATATGGGTAAATATTCCACGTGCACTTGAGAAATTGTATACTGCTGTTTTTCGGTGGACTAGTCTACAGATGTCTTCTAGTTTGTTGAAAGAGTGATTTAGGTCTTCATTGTCATAACTAATTTTCTCTTTACTTATTCTATCCATAACTAAGAGGCATGTCTAAGTCTGTACATATAATTGTGAATTTATCAGCTCCTCTTTTCAGTTCTGTTTTTTTGTATCATGTACTTTGAAGTTTTCTATATTAAGGGAATAACCATTTATGATTTGTACGCATTTTTGGCAAAATGACACTTTTATAATCATATAATGTTCATCTTTGCTCCCAATAACTGTCTTTGTTATAACATCTATTTTGTTTGATAACTACACCCACTTTCTACTATCTAGAATTTTCATAGTAATTTTATTTCCAATTATTTTAATATATCTATGTTTTCATATTTAAACTGATGTCTTGTAGACATCATATAATGGGGCTTCATTTTCTTTTAAACTGACAGAATCAGTCTTTAATTATATGTTCAGGCCATGTGTGTTTAGTAAAATTACATACATGATTGGCTTTAAATATACCATTTTATCTTTCATTATCTGTTTTTCCTTGCTGTTTTGTCTATCTCTTCTGCATTCCTGCCTCGTTTGAATTAGTTGAATATTTTATCCCAATTTGACTTAAATTTTTACATTCACTTTTTTGCTATATTCCTTTGTTATTCTTATTGTTATTATCAGCTCCCTAGAGATTACAATATATAGCTAAGGTTTTACAAGACTACTTAGAATTACTATTTACCAATTCAAAGGAAACAGAGAAGACTTACAAACTATTAGTTCTCTTCACTAGTCCCACTTTATATTATAGTTGTCATATGCATTATATCTACAAATTCCATTATCTGAAAATCCCACATCTGAAAGTCTCATAATACAATGTTATAATTTTAAATGTTATCATGCTTATAAAAAGTGGACTCATAACATTTTGTTGAATTATTTTAAATGTCTCCTTATGGTTACTGAAGATCCATTCAACAACAAAATTTAAAATGATCTTCCTTTTTAATCATTTTATTATATTTCAATTATACATATTCATCTAAAATTGTGAAAATAATAAAAAAAATCTTTAAAACTTGCAGGCAGAATTTTATGAGCTTTCATTAAAAAGGAGAGAATATTTTGAAATGTCTTTCATATATTATTTTACTGAATCCAAACTACAGCATTGCAAATTAAGTAGTATATTACCACATAATTTCAAATATCTAGTTATATAACCAATTTATGTAGCTTATAAATGCTGGTTTCACCTTTGAAACTAACTCATAAATTATTTCTTATTCTTCTCCAGCTAATATTCCCTGTTAAAAGATTAGTCATTCCATTATGCAAATTGGGTCAAAGTACAGAAAAAGACACACTATTACCCAAGATATTTTATGAGGCAAAGTAAAAATATCAGGTGATGAAACAACAAAATTAGCTACCACATTACTTTTAAAAATAGTTTAATAAAGAAGAAGAAAAATGTTTCCTTTTCTAAACCAAAAGCAACAGGGCAGATCTAAAACTAAAGGCTGCCCTTGTTCATTTTAACCCTTCCCTCTTTTGTACTCAAGGACCAATGCATCATTTTCCCCTCTCTCTTCTATATGAGCTATGTTTTCTTCTCTACTATATCATTCTATATCATTCCCATCAGCTTTCAAAGCTATTACAAGTTCCCCATATTAAATAAATCTCTTGGACTAATTTCCTTTTCTGGCTATAGCTCCATTTTTCCCAAAATTGTTTGCAGCAAAATCCCTCAAAAGTATTGTCTCTGATTTCTTTAATTCCTCTCCTTCTATTCTCTCTTATACTCACTCTAATTCATATTTGACTTCAGTTATCTTACTTTAAACTCATCTACTAAATTACACTGGCTATCATGCTTACTGCTAAATCATCAGGGATGTTCACACTTTAGAACTAAACCTTCCACCTGGAAATCCTTTTCTCCTTCATTTAATGACACCCTCACTACAGCAAATCTTTGATTGATGACACTTTCCCAATGGTGCCTACCCTGACTGCCCTACTTATAGCAAAGCCCACTCTCTCCTCTTCCTGAATTTCTTATCTGTCTTCACATACTTCTATTGCACTTATTTCTTTTTAACTTACTACACAATATCTTTATTTACTATGTTTATGATTAATTGTCTGGGTCCCTCGAATAGAATATTAGCTCCTCAATGTAAATGATTTTTAATATTTTGTTCAATTTTTTATCCAAAATGCTTAAGATAATGCCTGGAACATAGTAGGCACTTGATATTTGTTGTATGAGTGAAAACATGAGTAAGAGACATATATAAACAATCACAATTTTCTTTCCAGTTTCCCTGACTAGAAGATGGAAGAGGACAGGGTTTTCACCTATGATTATGAGTTCAATATCAGATCTATTCAATCAAAAGACATATAAAACATCCAAGAGGATCTGTTAGAAGATATATTACATATGGTTCTTGAGCTCAGGGGAGACAAAGATTATAATTTAGATAATAATGTAGTATAAAATGATAATGGCATTAAAAATAAAAAGTGAATGGAATGATTATTAACTAAGTGGTGCTGAGAAAATTAATAAATGATTTTTTTAAATGTAGGCTCTCTCCTTTTGTTTGTAAAAATCATATTCTGGTGTCTAAGATAGTGAATATCACACTATAAAAGTTCCATAGATTGGCTTCTTAAACATTATATAGTTTGAAAATTACATACTATCAAAGGTTAAATAAATCAGAAAACAAATTGAAGAAAATATTTTGAATAAAAAATATGAGAATAAAGGAGAAATATCTTTTACATATCAGGAAGTCTTAAAAATCAATGTGACAAATTTCAACATTCTACCTATGGGAGTAGGGAGGAAGGGCACCTCAGCAAAGGATATTAATTTATATTTCAAAAAAACCCCATATATGACAATTTTTATGCCTGCCCTGATTCACTTTTCCTCTTCCACTGATGGCTGTACCCCAACTGCTTTATTCAGGAAATGTTCTTCCTCCAATATATAGTTCTTTCAAGACTATCAATCAGATATAACCCTAGGCCCTGCCCATAATTGTAGGCATGTGATAGAGACACACCTGGTCCATCAGAGACCTTACATTGGGATATAGCCATGTCATTTAGGATGCTTTCATACTTTCATTTTGTTTTTTCATTCTTTTTTCCCAATTGTGGTTTTTTTTTGTTTTCATTTTTGTTTTATTTATGTTTCATCAAGTCTTTTGCTTTTTATTTGCAATTTTATTTTGATATATTCATATATCACACAATCCATCCAATGTGTACATTGGTGGGTTTTTGTATTATTACAGACTTATGCATTAATAACTCCAATCAATATGAAAGCATTTTCATTACACCAAAAAGAAAAAACTCCACCCCTCACTCCTTAGCAGTTACCTCTCAGTCCCTCTATTCATCCCCTGCTATACATATCTGCATTGTGTTTTAATACCAATGCTAGGAAAGAAAATCCAACACCCCGTTTCCTCTGAGGATTCTTTGCTTAGATGATTTAACCTTGGAGTTTGTGCTGCCTCTTATCTCTCCCCACAACAAACATTAAAAAAAAATCCATGTACAAAAGAAAATAATAAGAAAATGGTTGGAATAAGCTAAGCTAAATATGTTAGAGAGAAGAGAAAGAGAGAGGAGAGGGGAACAAGAGAAGGGGAGTGAGTAAAAAACAAAATCGGTGTGACACTCAGTGAATCATCAGAGGCTGTGAGGTTGTCTTCATTATTGGACATCAAAAACCTTAGCCAATGAATACAGTTTTAATTTTACCTTTTATAAGCTTTCAGATCATATATATGATATTTGTAATCAAGCGTTCCAAAAATATTTAAAAAGCACAGACATACTAAATATCAAAAAAATTTTAAATGAAATTTTACCATTTTCTGCTTTCCAAACTGACAAATATTTTTATTTTTTAATTTTTTTAAAAGATTTATTTATTTTATTACATATCTCCCCTTCCCCCCCGCTGTGGCGATGCGCCAAGACTGGTCACTGCGTAGGCACGCTTTCCCTGCTTTTGGGCAGCTTCTGCTTCCATTCATGGCTGCGCTCCATTCATGGGCTACCTGCCCTGCCCGTGGTGGCTTTTGCCCTGTCCTTGGCAGTTTTTTGCCCTGCCCATGGTGGCTCTGGCCCACCCATGGCTGCTTGCCATTCTCAAGGCAGTCTGCCTGCTAGGAGAGGTCCCCAAGAACCAAACCCGGGGCCTCCCATGTGGTATGCCGGTGCCCTATCCACTGGGCTATCGAGCCAGCCCCAAATATCTTTAATGAATGATCAAATTCAGTACTTTGGGAGGGATAATGGAATGGATGCACTCATTCACAGGAACTATAAATCATTTGGGAGAAATGTTAATATGAAAGAGTCCAAGATATTATTATAGCCTGTTAATACTGACTATATTGATCCATAAAATAATCTGGAATGCAGATAAAGGAATAGGCAAGTATTTAAAAGGCAGGGTAAAATAGTAAGTATAATCTAAAAGCCCAAATAGGTAAATAGCAAAAATAATTATGATATAGTCATATAATGTGATACTATTCCAGTTATTGAAAATTATATTGTGACAAAATATTTAATAATAATAGACTATTATCAAAATACAAATTCATAAAAAGAACAGGCTAAAACATGTGGAAAGCATAAAATCCCAAATTTGTATGATATATATAAATTTAGAAGTAGATAAACACTGTAAATAAATACACCAAATAGATTCTAGTACATATGTTCATATCATGGTTGATGGGTGATTTCTCTTTTCCTATCTCTAATTTTCAAATAAGTTTGATATAATGAGCAAGCACTATTTTTATTAGAAGAAAAATGCTATTTTATATATATAAATAAGGAAAGAGTGAAACACAACTTCAGAAGTATTTAAAAACACAGAGATTCCTTAGGATCTAAGATGTATTTATCAATAGATTATGGATTGTAAGGAACACAACAAAAATTAAAATAAACTTGGGTAGAAGGACAGATTCTTAAGCTCCTTTAGTAAATAAACTGGGATGAAGGAAAGAAAGAAATTGAACATGCAATACAGTGAAAACTGAGGCCTTAGAGACCACCCAGCTTCTCTCATTGAATCTTATATCTTTTCTCTTTCATATCATTTTTCATTTTCCCAGATTAGACATCAAGGAATATGATTGGTAGCTATATCCATGTATCATGGCTTCAAAAGGAACTGAGATTTACTTACTCTGTTCTCAAATCCACACAACCTTAGGAAATATTCACACTGGCCCATCTTGGTCTAGGGTTCTTACCTGCACCACTCAACTGAGGATAGGGAAAGTCATTATGACTTTGGTCAGAGCCCAAACTTTAACCAATCAGATCCTTGTAGGAAGGATCTATAAGAAGATACAATCTTCCAATCTTACTATGGAGTTAGTGTGAAAGAAGGGAAATTTACCAGGAGGAGGCTGTTGCTAGTTTGGGAAGATAGCAAAATAGATGCTGACTATAAGTGGATATTTCTTTAAACTAAAAAGAATAGCCTTTGACAAAGTTTTATATTAAATGATATGTCCACAGTCACTATGCAATTGGGGAATATATCTTGATATAGATGTACCCCTGTGAGAAGGGCAAAAGGGAAAGGACTGGGAAGAGTTGGCCTTTCTCTAAAAGGACACACATACATACACACACACAAAAATGAGAAATCTGGGGATCCCTGCTAAGACATATTGAACATTATTTAATCAATAGAAGAGAAAATCAAGTGTAATTTCCAATTTACAAATACCACTCCTTCAAAACAAATTATGGGAATGTATGGTTTATATAACTATAAACTTATATACCTATAGAGGTTTTCCAAGTATCCAACAAAGCATTCAAGAAATAAAAAGAAATAATAATATAAAGTCATTGGAAAGTAAGAAACTACAGAAAGAGAGAGAATATTTGGAAACCACATATTCAATAGGTTTTTAATATCCAGAATATATAAAGAAATCCTACAACTCAACAATAAAAACACAAGCACGCCAATTTAAAAAAATTGGGCAAAAGACTTGAATAGCTCTTTCTCCAAAGAAGATATACAAATCGCTAAAAGGTACATGAAAAGTGCTCAATATACATAGCTGCTAGGGAAATGCAGTTCAAAACCACAATGTGAAATCATTAAAAGTATAATCTAAATGTCCAAATAGGTAAATAGCAAACTAGAATGACTACTAGAATGCCCAAATAGGTAAATAGCGAACTAGAATGACTACTAGAATGACTAGAATGACTACTACTTTAAAAAATTCAGAAAACTACATGAATTGGAGAGGATGTGGAGAAAGGGGAACATGCATTCATTGCTCTTAGGAATTATAAAATGGTGTGGCCACTGTGGAAAGCAGTTTGGCATTTTCCCAGGAACCTAAGTATAGAATTGTCATATAACCCATCAATCTCAGTACTAGGTATATACACAGAAGAATTGAAAACAGGGACTTGAACAGACATTTGAGCACTCATGTTCATAGTGGCATTTTTCACAATTGCCAAAAGATGGAAGCAACCCAAGTGCCCAAAAACAGATGAATGGATAAACAATATGAGGTATATATATACAATGGAATCATATGCAGCGGTAAAAAGGAATGAAGACCTGATATATGTGAAAATATGGATATCCTGTGAGGACATTATGGTGAGTGAAATAAGCCAGACCAAAATGGGTAAATATTGTATGATTTCACCAATATGAACTAATAATAATAAGCAAAGACATAGGTTAGAATATACAAGTTATGCTACCAGGAGATAGACTGGAGTAAGATAATGGGGTGTTGGTAATTAATTTGTACAGAATTTCTGTTTGGGTTGATAGTAAAGGCTTAGAAAAGCGAGGTGGTGATGGTAGCATATTACTGTGAGTGTAACTTACAGTACTAAATTACATAGGTGAATGTGGTTAAAAAAGGTGAAACTTTGGGTTGTATATGTCACTAGAATAAAAATTAAAATATAAAGCATAGGACTTTATAACACATTAACCCTACTGTAGAAGATGGTCTATAGTTCATAGTACAAGAGTAGGAATGTTCTCTCATGAATTATAACAAATGTGTGACACTAACACATGTTTTTAATAATAGGGTGGTATACGTAAAAAAGACACACATAATGTAAACTATGGATGATAATAGTCTATATAGTACTAAAATAGTACTATTTTAATAATTTTTCATGAATTATAACAAAGGTATTGTTTAAAAAAAGTAGTACAATTACAAAAAATTGCCCTCAGCAATTGTAACAAATGTTGCAACCAAAGCAAGCTGTTGGTGGTGGGGTGATGTATGGAAATCTTTTATTTTCTGCACGATTGACCTATAAACCCACAACTTCTCTAATAAAAGTTTTTAGAAGAAGGAATATTTCAAATAGAGACCTAACATAAAGCCTGAAAGAACTAGAGGATAGAGATAAAACTAAACTCAGAGCAATAAGAAGAAAGGAAATAGCAAAGATTAAAGTAAAGAGAAAAGAAAAAGAAAATAAAAAAACAGAATCAACAAAACTAAAAGTATTTCTTCAAGTGATCCATAAAATGGGCAAACCTTTAGCTAGTGTGATGAAGAAAATAGAGAAGACAAAAATAATTAAAATGAAAAATGAGATGGAGTTTGTTATTACCAAACCCACACAAACAAAAAGGAGTCTAAGAGAATACTATGAACAACTGTATGCCAACAAATTAGATAACCTAGATGAAAAGGACAAATTCTTAGGAACACACAACATATCTAAACAGACTCCACAAGAAACAGGTGCTTTCCAGGAAACACTGACTAGTAAAGAGAACAAATCAATAATCAAAAACCTCCCAACAAAGAAAACTCAAGACAATTTGACTCCACAGGGGAATTTTCCCAAACATTGCAAGAAGAATTATTATCAATCCTGCTCAACTCTTCCAGTAAATAGAAGATTATTCATTCGTAAAGCCAACATCATGCTCTATATATGAATATAGATTTTTAAAATACTCAACAAAATACTAGCAAACCAAATCCAATAGCACATTAAAAGAATTATACACCATGATAAAGTGAGTTTTATCACTGTTATACAAGGATGGTTCATAAAAAAATCAAAATAAAAAGAAATAATGTAATACACCACACTAACAGGATGAAGGGGGTAAAAAATGAATAACACACAATCATCTCAATGAATGCAGAACAAGCACCTGATAAAACCAGCATATTTTCTAGATAAAAACACCTAAAAAATAAGGAATAGAAGGAAACTTCCTCAACATGCTAAAGGGCATATATGAACAACCCACAGCTAACATCATGCTTAATGGTAAAAGACTTAAAGTTTTCCCACTAAGATCAAGAAAAAGACAAGGATGAACACCATCACCACTGTAATTCAACAGTGTACTGTTCAATCTTCCCAAAACAGTTAGAAAATTAAGATTTAAAAAGCATCCAAATTGGAAAGGAAAAAGTTATTGACATCCACTATTTGCAGATGATGTGATTCTAGATAAAAAAAAAATCCCCAAGAAAGCCACAACACAGCTCCTCAACCTAAGAAGTGAATTCAGCATAGTCACAGGGTACAAGATCATCAAGCAAAAATCAACAGAATTTCTATAAACAAGAAATGAACAAATGGAAGAAGAAATCAAGAAAAATTTCCATAAACAATAGCAACTGAAAAATCAAATAGGAAGTAGATGTGGTTCAAACAGTTGAGTGCCCACCACTCACATGGGAGCTCCTGGGTTCAGCTTCTGGTGCCTCTTCAAGAAACAAAAACTCAAAGAACAAGCAAAACCAATGAAACCATCTCAGGGATGCCCATGTGTCTCAGGGGATGAAAACCAGCTCCCCACATATGAGCTCCAGGGTTCAATCCCCAGTCTCTGGAACCTAAAAAAATAATGATAAAATAAAAAATAAAATAAAATAAAATAAATAAAATAAAATAAAATAAATTTTAACAAGGATGTAAAGTATCTGTACACAAAAAACAGCAAAACATTGCTAAAAGTCATCAAGGAACACCAATATAAATGGAAGGACATTCCATGTTCATGGATTGGATGACTAAATATTGTTAAGATGTCAATTTTATGCAAAGATATGTACAGATTTAATGCAATACTAATCAAAATTCAAACAATCTTCTTTGTAGAAATGGAAAAGCCAATGATTAAATTTATATGGAAGGGGAAGATAGCATTGGAGTAGGTAGGCAGGGCTAAAACTATCTCAGAAAAGCAATGGAGGAAAGGCAAAAGGCTGTCCAATAGAGGTACTTTGGAGAGCTGCAGACCAGGAGAGTACTACAAATCCTCCAGAGGGGCAAGGGACAGAGGAAGAATCCCAAAGGAAAACTGTGTGTTACTAATACCAACCCCCACCCCCAGCAAGGAATTGCACCCATCACTGACCCTCATGGCAAACAGCCTGGAAAAAAATTGTAGCTCAATGCAGCCAACTGAGAGCAGAACAGATGTCTTTCTTCCTGGGAAGAGGGAGGGCATGGCAGACACAAAGTATGGTTTCTCTTCAGTGAATTTGGCCAGCAGAACTAGTATCAGGGGCAAGTGAAGGTTGAAAAGTCATCTCCAGTGGAAATATTTGCCAAGTGCCATCTGCTAACCGGCCAGGAAATGGCAAGGGAAAAAAAAAGAAACACTTTTAGGAGTTTCCCAGCTCAGCCCCTTAGAGCTACGCTGTCTCCCATTAGTGAGTCCCTGACCCTAGTTTCAAAACTTCAGCTGGGCAATTTTAAAGGCTTAGAATAAGTTAAACCAAATATCAAAGAAGACTTTCCTCCAGGCCGGATGCACCAGCCCATCACCCCAGTCAGCACAGTGTTCCATTGGCTGGCACTTGCTGAGACTTGCATACCCTGAGGCCTGCCCACTGCTCCACAGAGTGCCCTATCCCACAGATGTTTATGCTGGCAAGTGTGCAAAGGCTGCCTGGGATTCTTCTGCGGCCTCCCTAACCCAGCTTGCCCTAGTCTAATGTGGAAGTGCCGGTCGTTGTGGGTAATTCAGGGGTTCTGGGATGGAGCAGTGCAGGTCTAGATGTTCTCTGCAAACTGCTGGGTTGAGGGAAGCCCGATGCTCCATGCTGGATGCAGCCCAGTCCACACAGAGGCACAGCCAGAGGTGGTGGGCAACTGAATTGGTTCCCAGGGCACTCTGCTCAGTACTGATTTCTGTGAACTCAGAAGGAGGACATAAGCCTAGGTCCCATCTACATTGGAACAAAGCAATTCTAGGGCGTTAAGAGAAAAGGAACTGCAGGAATCACAATCCCACTTGGAAGAAAACACCCTTGTGATTTCAGACTTCTCACCAGAGCTTCAGAGAAGTGGAAGAGGCTCTCAAAAGGGGCAGATTCTAGATTTACATGGCCAGAAGCGATTTTTGGTACCCTTGTCCCAAATAAGCAAGACTTCAGACTTCACATATGAAGTCATCACAGCTTTGTGATATGGAAGGTCAGGACCAGGTTTCAGGAGAGCTGTGCTGGTCGAGATTGTTCTACACCCACACTGCTCCATGCTTTCCCAAGACCAACAAAAAATGAACCAATCCAAGTTTTTTGCATTACCAAGCCAGAGGTGGTATTCAAGTTGGAGCCAGGAAAAGAGCCATGGATATAAAAAGAAGAATCCTCAAGCTACTAGAGCCAACCAGATTGAAGAAGTGGACACAGGCAAAGAATGAAGCAATGCCCTTCTGGGGACAGAGCCAGAACTAAGGAAAAGAAGAATCTGTTCTGAGGGCCCTGGATGACCTGCCTGCTGCCCTCCACCCTGCTAGGAGGAAAATGATGTTCCTGGGCAAGAGTCCAGCTCAGGGAATGCTGAAGTCAGGAGCATGTGCATGGCCCTAAGTCACTTTGGGATGTCCAGGTCAGGATTGGGACCTCCTTTGACTTTGCCCAGTTCACTGTTTTCCACTGGCAGCCCAACTACCCAACTACAGCTTCAAACTACTCCCATACCTTCAGCATTTTCTCCAAGTGAAGAGTCCTGGGGATGGGGGCATAAGGAACACAATCCTACCCCAGTACTAGTCCCTCTTAGTTCACTTGCTGACTCCCACAGGGAAGACATAGAGCTGTCCCAGCTACTTGACTGGGAGTCTTACAGCAGTTGCTGTGAGAATGTCCTGAATGAGAACAACTATTGAATTCAATGCTCAAGACACTTCTACAAAGTTTTCTTTAGAAAATGCCCA
>PVKH010000065.1:0-44394 GCA_004027955.1 Chaetophractus vellerosus | reverse complement strand
CTGTCAAAATCTTGCCCTTCCCACCAAAAAAATTAAAAATGACAAATGGGGTGAGGAAACAAATTTAGTAGGATGTTTTAAAATTATATTTTTCAATATAAAAGGACACGATCACTGAAAAAAATTACAAAAAGATGAAACAGGATAGGTTTTAGGGTGAAAATTCCAAGACTCTTTCCCATCTTTCCCAGACTCCTACCATCTCCTCAGATACAGTTGCTGTTTGTTATTTCTTGGCTATACTTTTCGTAATTTTCTATTAATATTCAAATACACACATTTATACATATATGTATAGAATACACTTCTTGGATGTTAACACAAATGGATGTTAACACAATGGATAAAGTATAGGTACTATTTTTATAACTTATTTTCATTTAAACAATCTCTCAAGGACATCTTCTCATCTCTCTCTCTCTCTCTCTCTATATATATATATATGTATAAACATTCATATGTAAAATTCTTGTTAGCAGTTATATAACAATCCATTATATGAATAATAGCTATTTAACTAATTTCCTACAGATTGAAATTCAGGTTGATTACAAATAATGCTGAAATAAACATCTTTATGCACATACTTGTGTGAGTTTTCAAAAGTGGAACTACTGGATCAAAGTATAAAAATATATGAACTTCTATTAAATACTAGAAAATCCTTAGAAATGTCCAAACTCAATGGAACAAGTATAGATTTGATCAAAATACTCAAATATGACACAATGAAGAGAAACAATATAATATGAAATAAAGATTATGAAACACTGAAAATATGATGAAATGGTCTAACATGTATTAATGGAAAATAATAAACAGAAAATCAGAGAATATGAGAGAAACAAAATATAAAGAGAGAGTGACTGAGAACTTTACAGAACAAATGCAAGATATGAATTTTTAGATTTAGGAGAGACAACAATTTTGCACCTATATCTAACTATAATAAAAGTACACAACACTAAAATTTTTAAAAATTTTAGAGCAACTAGAGAGAAAAGACATAATGTAAAAAGGAAGGAAAATTAGACACTAAATATCTTAGCAGCAACATTGAAGATAAGGCTGTGGATTGAAGCAAAGTGTTGGGGACTGAGACATGTTCACATCTTAATCTATGTTCTTGTTGCTGTGAAGCCAAACAGGATCTTTTGAAGATGTTTTTACTAAGTTGTGGCCAAATTGAATCAGGATGGGTCTTAATCCATATGTCCTGAGGCCTTATAGAGATAGGGAATTCTGACACAGACATTCTGAAGAAGTCAAAAGAAGCCAGAGGGGAACGAGAGTCTTGTGATGGAGGACTGCCATCACCAGAAATCTACCAACTCTGGGAGAAACCATGGCTTTGCCCATGTCTTGATTTTGGACTACTTGCCCTCAAAACTGTGAGTCAATAAATGTTTGTTATTCAAGCGAACCCATTGTGTGGTATTTGTCATAGCAGCTCTGGCAAACTAAGATACACTGCATATGTAAAAAAGTATACAGGTTTGAGTTGATAATAAACTCAGTGTCAGCCAATATTAGAATAAGGAGAAGGGAGTTAGAATTAATGTACTATTTATTTTCCAAACTACATTTGGAATATGGAACTTATTTTCAGGTAACACCTTTGCTTTAGATGAAGAAACTCAAAGTTCTATTATCCCAGGTACAGGTGAAATAATTGGGGATTTTAACAGAAGTAACAGATAAGGATCATGATAGCTATTTAAAAATAGTTATCAAAATTAAATGACTGCCACCAAGAAGATAAATTAAATATTTCTGTATGAGATAAATTTAAATGACTGTCATAAAGAAAATTTAATGTTTTGTATCTCAGAACTACATGGATAGGTTTTGTCATATTTTGAGGAAGAATGGCCCAATTATTAGAACTGTTCAGAGATTGAATGATCTCTTTCAAAAGGTAATGAGAATCCCACATTGGAGATATGCAAAGTAAAGGTAAGAGGACACTTGACAAGGACGTTATAGAAAAACTCAGAAAGTAGGCAAGACAAAATAAGCTTTAAGCTTTATGTTAGCTGACCTAGAATGATTTGATACTCCACTGAGGATATCTCTCTGGAGGAAATTGTAACTATTCATGGAAACTATCTTTCACAAAGTCCCAGCAAAGACCTCAGTCATGCTATACTGTCAAATGGCCAAAAGAATCAAAATGCAATCATTAAATGTTGACCTCTTTTCTAAAATTTTAAAAGAATAATTCCTCTTATTGTATGGACTTTCATTTTTAATATCTGTTACATACATTCACTCAATTTCTTCAGCCCTATGAGGAGAGTCAAAGAAAAAAAAAAAGATCTAATGGCCCATTGTACTACTGGAACACGGCTTTCCAACTTCCCAGTCTACAATTCATTATTTCTTTTGAAATGATAAAATTATTGAGTGAGGAGGAATTTGGCTGCTGAATCAAAATCCTATAAAGTAGAGATGGCAGTAACTTCAGGAGAGGTGTCAAATTATGGAGTCACACACTGGGTTCAAGTGGGCACTCTGCCATTTACTAATTTATTAGCTGTGTGACCTTAAGCAAGTACTTAACCTCTCTGAGCCACAGTTTTTCCATGGTAAAATGAGGATAATGTAACTACCTTGCAGTGTTTGGGGGAAGTTTAAGTAAGAGGTAAAAAACCTAAATTGGTGTTCATACATAGTTAGTACATGGAATATATTACTTTTCTTCTATTCAACTGATTGTTTCCTTGTTTATTTTCAAGCAATGAACAGAATAGATTCATAAGACTAAATTGCATGAAGTTAAGCACTAAATCTGTTTTTTTTTTTTAGCATATATACCCAGGACTTGACACAAAAGTAGACACTCAAAAATAACTAAGTCAATTTTTTCACTTATAACATTTTAATTATATCAATATTTTAGAAAAAAAATACTAAATTGAAATTTCCCCTTTATTTCTCTTCTACTTTCTGACTCGAATTACTCTGCTAAAGCAATGATCATGTCATAAAATTTTTAGAAAAAGAACACTTTTTTGTACTTTTAATTATTATAGCTCAACAGAAGCTATATTTTCTTATAAATGCAAGGAGCCAAATACTCAATAGAACAACTTTTTGGGACAGGCCAAAACCCCAAGAGCCCTAACATCTGACTTTGCAACCAAAAAACCTTCCTTTTAAGTGTGCATTTGTAGATGTCATTAAAAAACAAATCAACTTCCCATTTCAGCATGAGTCAAGGACCACATTTTCAACAAAATCCATCTGGTTTGCATTTAATTTCAAAATTCAAAACCAGGTGCCTTTCATATGTGTTTAATTTTGGAGGGAGGGAGACATGGAATGATTTGAAGTGGTTTAATAAAGCAGATAAAGGATATGCTGGTATTGGACTGCCAGAATACAGTAACTTCTTATTGCTATTGTTGTTGATTATATTAACCAAACTAAAAGTTTCTTTCAAGTTGTAGGCTTTGGATGGAAGAGTGCAAGTGTGATTTTAGGTAAACATTGAGCTCACATACATTTATAGATAAATACTGTATTCATTCAATGAGAATTTGAGAAACTGGACCCTTCCCCACCCCCAAAAAAGAGAGAAAGGGAGGAAGACACACGCACACACACACATACAGGGTGAGAGAGAAATCCTTCACTAACATCTTTGTCAAACAATTAGTCATCCTTGGGAAATGTGTATCAGTTTCTTTGATAATTTAAAAAGTAAACAAAAGAATAATTATTTCACTAGTTACCGAAACCAAGCTGTCTCTGGGGAAATTTTTGTGATAAATGAAAGATAATTTTAACTCCTCATACACAGAGTGCTATAAAATTATTCTCCTTGGAAAAATAAGTCTACTTTTAATTTAAACAGAACTGATGCTATGAGGCCATACACAGTGTTTTCCCCACCAGTAATCAGAGAATAACCAACCAAATACAATTCTCCTGGTGTTAACAGAGTATGAAGTTTTATGTGCAAAAGCAAGTAAATACCATTAAATAAATGTGACCACAAAAGAGAGTCCTTATTTTGTAGAATCACTAACACTCAGAAAGAAAGATTTTTTTCTTGAAAAAGTTTGTCGATAGTGATTTTTCATGAATATCCTTAAATCGTAGTTGATATGGACATGACAGTACAGTCATCTCTCTGTGGAATCAAGACAATAAATATTAAACCTATATCAACCAATTAATTAATAAACCAACTAATATAAGCAAGAGAGATTAAAAAACGTAATTTATTAAAGGACCATCAGATTAGTTCTGAATCTAAAATTTCCTGTCAAATTTACTTGAAACTATACAAGCCCTTAAAGAGTGAGCTTTCAACAAAACAGTCCTCAGTTGCTAATCACAAGCCCTCTGCCTTTGTTTCTTAGTTGAAAGATGACACTTCCCAGAACGCAGAAGGAAAAAAGTCAAGTTGACTGGGCATAATGATTAATATCATGTCTTAACATCTCTTTATCCATCATATTACACGGTTCATAAACAGTCAATACAAAAATATGACGAAATATTGTGGTTCATAATATTTGTGCTGGAAAAGCTCAGACACCTTGCATTAGGTGACTGGCAGTGACAGAGTGGACCATGCGGTCTCTCCAGAGCCACCTCTTGGGTGTACTCTGCAGCTTACATTCATAGGTTCAGGAGGCGCAGCGCAGCATGATTTCTTACGCATCACTCATACATCTGGCAGCCTTTCGGGAAGCCCAGTGTGATGGTTAGTGCAATGTGTCAACTCGGCCAGGTAATTGTGTCCAGGTGTTTGGTCAAGCAAGCACTGGGCTAACTGTAATACAAGAGCATTTATGGACATTGGTCACCAGTGAGTTTACTGCATGGATGGCTGATTACATCTGCATCAATCAGGGAGATTGCCGTCAGCAATGGGTGACACTTTTATCCAATCAGTTGACTGCCTTAAAAGGAAAAGTGATTTCCACATTCAGAGAGAATTTCTCAGCTCGTCTTTGGACAGCCAACTTCTCTCAGATACTCATCAAGGACCTTCATCGGACTTTCATCAGAGCCCCTGGTTTGCAGCCTGCCTGCGGAACCTGGACTTGTGCATCCCCACGGTCACGTGAGAGACTCTTATAAAATCTCATATTATTGACAGATATCTCCTGTTGATTCTGTTTCCCTAGAGAACCCTGACTAATACACCCAGTTTATGTTCAGATCATTTGTGCAATGCAGCTCCACAGCTTAGTAGGTGTGTGACACCACGAAATAATTTCACCTCTTTGAACTTTAGTAGTTAGTATAAAATAAGATAATGCATTACATGCACCTAGTTCATTACCTGGTCTATAATGGGCAATTAATAAATATTATTATTACTGTTTTTTTATTAACCCTAACCCAAGGAGAAGACTTTTGCTTAATGGGGACTTATCAAAATGTGCACAGGATCAAGTATAAAGATTGTCAACCAACAAACTCTGGCATTTTCAGTCATGTTGAAATTATAGAATTAAGGAACATATGCCTACAAACTAATTAAGATTAAGGATTTTGCTTTAAGAAAAGCAAAAATAAATTGACCTTTTCTTCCTATCCTGGATTAAAGACTACAAGCCTTATGAAAAACACAGTAAATACTAGTTTTTCATTTATTTGATTTATTTAGATTTAAAGAAACTGGAGAAATGCACATCCTGAACTTATTATGGATCCCAAGCTTCTTGACTGTCGAAGGAATGGAGTAAGCACACACTCTGTCCTCCAGAAGCAGAAACCGATATTTTAAAGGTTGAAACAATTTCATGAAAACTCTAACACATGGAAGGGATTTTTTTCAGTTAACTGAAAAGATTTGAAAATAAAGATTGATAATAGAAATAGAGTACAACTCTAAGGTGAGTTTGGAATGTAAGCCAAGTTTGAAGAGGTCAGACAGTTAAGTTATTTCCTCATGATTTGATTCCTCACCTAGCTAAGCCCCTGAGGGCTCTGCAGGGCTTGTAGTAGTCAACTGCCAGCAGCTGGGTTGGTTAACAAAGACATGCACGCGATAAACATTTACTGAGTATGTATGTAGACATACATGACCATGTAGTCAGATGCTATGCCAGACAGCAGAGATCCTAAGATGAATAAGACACTGCCACTGCCTTAGAGCTCTTCAGAGTCCAGTGGCTCCAGAAATATGCCAACAGAGACTTACTACACAGGATGGGGACAAGAGTTATCAAGGAGCTGCCAAAACGCAAGTTGCTAGTGTTACCTGCTACATTGTGAAAAAGAATTCAAAGACACTGCCACAAATTAAGCAAGCAAGCAGAAAGTTTATCGCAAAGTGAAAAAATGTGAAAGTAGACACTCAGATGTGAGTGCGGGCACTCTAACTAGTGAAGAGACACACCCAGTGACTTGGAGCTGGGGTAAGTAGGGATGAAACCGGAGGGTCTTCTTGCCCTGTGGATTCAGTTGGTAGGGAAGTGGTTATAGCCAGTGTGTTCTGTCCTCTCCAGTTGAGCAGAGCAAGATGTTATCACTTATTTTCTGAGTTTCACACATAGTAGTGCCGGCCTGGCTGCCCACACTTGCTCAGGTCTGGCTGCCCACACTTGCTCAGGTCTGGCTGCCGACAGTGCTTTTGTCGTCCCTGGAATGTTGTGCTCACTGCCCTTGCTTTCCTTTCCCAGTTCCCTATTCTGACCTGCCTCATTAGGTGCAGTTGAAGCAAGGGGCACTCTCGTCTAACCAAGGGACAGAAAAGACTACTGAGCTTGTAACACTCAGACTTGTGGATGCTGACTTCAAAATGCCTGCCTGGGAGAGCCTCAGGGGCAGCAATCCCATGAGAAGGGGCTGGCTGCCTTGAAGTGTTTGCACAGCACTTTACAAAAGATGGAGAAAATGTGAGTTGTTCACGAGAACGGGTGGGCCAGAGCTGACAGGTATTGTGAGGAATGGTGCTAAAGTCCCTTCCCCTCTAGATGCCAAACTAATTTCAACTGAGTGTTTAAAGATAAAGAGGGGTTTGCAAGATTGAAATGGTGACCATGGGAATTCCTGGCAGAGAGGCAAGAAGGAAAAAGCAAATTAGGGAATTAAAATAATTTCATTCAAGGAAACTTGGACTTCAGTTCTGGCATTTGAAAATGCCCAGGATTCGCCCAAGCCCAATTCAATATAAGCTCCTGGCTTGGAGCTTTGTTGAGAGCTCCCAGGTGATTCTAATGTGCAATCAGGCTTGAGACCCTTTGATCTAGCGTAGTGTGTATATGGGACTGGTTGGGGACTGGGAGGTTTTGGAGAGAGGGAGCAGAAGATAATGATGGAAAGGTGGGCACCCTGATTCTGATCATGAAAACCAGTTCTCATCATGTGGGGCAGGATGGACATATTCAGTCATTTTGGAAGTAGTGCAAAGGATAGGAGACTGGATAACCAGTTAAGAGTTTATTGATTCCAGTTAACGGATGATACATTCTACTGTGGAGGGATGGGTTTGAGAGATATTTTAGATCCTGGAACACATGTGCCTGTGAAAGTAAGAGAAAGAAAATAGTCAAGAAAAAAAGCCCATTTCAAATTTGGGCAGTCTAGTAGATGGTTTTACCAATCACCAAGTCATCATGTACAAAACAAAATAAGAGGAAAAGGTCTTGAGGCAAAGAAGATGTGTTAGGCATTGGACATTTCATGTTTAAGATGCATAAGAAACAACAACCAGATGTCTTTTTTCAAAGCATGTATGAATGTCTTGGGTTTGTGCTCAGAACAAAGATCTGGGTTGAAGACTTGGAGATAGGGAGATTTGGACATCTGCAGGATATCAGTGATGGTGATAGAAAAGTCTCAGGTGAGGAGACTTCCCCAGAGGGGGCAAAGTGGAGAAAGAAAAAGGCAGAGGATAAAACCATGTAAAAACATTGCTTTAAAATCATGCTTAATTAAAGAATGGCTCAGGGCCATATAATAACTAATTCAGAGCACCTGGCTGCATAAAATATCAAAGTAAAAAATTTTTGGTGGTTGAAGAATTCACATTGAAACATTACAAATTAAAATTTCTCATTTTATTTTTACCTATTAGGTTAACTATACTCTTTACAATCACAATCCAAATACTTTTTTCTGCTGGCAAATTCTTATTTGCAACTAGTGGGCTTGGTAAAATAATTTTAGACAGTAATTTGGGGATATGCATCAACAATTAAGAACAAAACATTATTTTACCAATTTAAATAATTCTGGGAATCTATCCTAAGGAACAACAATAAAAAAACCAAAACATTTAATAGGATATTTAGTTCATAGTATTATTCACTGTATTTGAGGTATTATAGTGAAAAAATCAGAACAGCTATTTGTCATCAGTATACTAATCAATGATATACAAAATGTAATATTTTTATATTATAGGAATTATGATAGTGGGTTCTGGAATAAGTCTCAATTAACTGTTGGCTGTGTGACTAGGAAATTGCTAACCTTGCTAATCCTTCCTTATCTTATATATAAAAGAGGGATAGTAATACCTACTACATAGGCACTTACAGGGAAAAAGTACAAAGTAAAGTCATTAACATTTATTGTGTGCTTACAATAATCCAGATACTCTTCCAACTATTAATATTTTATGCATTTTAAAAATATTTTAAATCTTTATATAACATATATAAAATCCACATTTTAAAGATGAGGAATCTGATGTGCCACACAACTTATAAGTACTAGGAGTATGGATTCTAACCAAGCAAAAACTCTGAAAACCTTGCTTTTAATTGCTGAGTGTCTGGCATCTGGAAGGGGTAAATAAATACAGATGATTATAACATTCATTATTAATTTAAAAGATAGGAAAGAAATATGTAAGAAAATAAGGAATGGCCTATGAATACATTTTTTTTTGTTGTTTTTTTTCCTTTTCTCTTTCTTTCTCTTTTTTGTCTTTTTTGTTTTTTCTTGTTGAATACAATTTTGATTCATCTATTAATCTGTTATTTTTCAAATTTTGTATCATTATCTCTCAATTTTATAGTGCAATAAAATAAACTTAGGATACAAAAATTCAACAAAAATCTGAGTTCCATTTTCCCTTCTACCACTGTCAGAAGTAACTTTAGACAAATTTTTCACTTCAGTGGTTCTTCAGTTTTCTCATGTATAAAATGGGAATGATCTTTAACAGTGACTTTCAATGTTTTCTAGCAATGGAAATCGGTTTTAAGAAAATCTATTCAAGAAGTCCGATATTATAAACTTACTAACATACAACTTCTCTGATTGAAGTAGGAGAGGGGCAAGAGATTTAAAGAGGCAAAACACGAGCTAGGGAAACTTGGGCTATACCATCCTCCCGAAACTTGCACTCACTCAGGACAGACTTGGTTGTGCTGCAGTATCTCAAATTCTCAGTCACTTTATTCAGCAAGAGTGTCTTGCTCATGCTACATGGTTAATGGAGGTAAGTGGGAGCAATGGGGCTTTGGGAGGTGGGGTGGATTCACTTGCAACAATCACTCAGGAATCCTAGCTGAAGAGACTCCTTCATCTCACTGCTTTAATTTTGGAAGCTCACGACTTCATGGTTATGATGACAGGAAAAGGGAAAGACTGGCCATAGTGAAGGGTCTTTATTCTCCCTAACCATAGAATGAAATATATCATTTCTGCTCACATTTCATTGGCTAGCACTAGTCATAGGGCTCAGTCAACTGGGAGAGGCCTAAGAAGGGCAGTTTTCCAAGTGATGGAAAGATTAGGAGAAGCAGCTATTGATGAGGCCCAGCAAAGCCCCACCATTCATGTTAAGGGAGGCTGAAAGGATCCCCAAGAGCTCGGTTTGAACACTAGGTGCTTAATATTGTGTCCTTTCCACTCAGAAGAGAGTCTCTTAGTCTTGGAGAGCTACAAAGATTTTCAACAACTGCCCTTTCTTAGCACTGATATTAAACAGGGGAGAGGAATCCATATTATATTGCTTTATTGACATTTCACGCCCTTGTATTTTTGGATGCAAATAAATGTCCAGTTTCTTCATTTATGAGTACAACTGCACTTTGCTTTTCATTCATATCATCTTCCAAATGAAATAGCATAGTCATAGGGATTTGGTGAGAACAAAAAAGATCTGTAGTCAAATAAATTCCACAACACTTGATAAAACAAAATCAATTAAGTATATTATTACAGAATGACTTGCTTTTAATATGGTAGTATAATTGTAATTTTCCATTAGGTAGCTGTAATATGCCATCAGTTCCCAATATCAGAACCCTTCTTCTTATTAAACAATTACCCAGTACCTCAAAACTCATGCTCCCTAGAAGACAAGAAAATACTGCATATTTTAGAATATGGTATATACAGCACAACTGTTATGATGCTCATAGATGGCCCATGAACCATATTTTGGCTTCTCTTGTTACTGCAGTGATATTTAATGCCTTCAACAACCACAGCAGCGAGGTGCAGATAACTGAGCTTCCTACTCTACACTCCCAAATCCCACATGATAATGGGTGTGAAGTTGTTTAGCAGCAGTGCCCCTGAACTGACTATAATGGCAATACACAAAAATTTACGGATGGTGCTATACAACAGGGGATGTAGTTTTCAACACTAACACTGATAAAGAAGTGAGAAACCCTTCCCATCTAAGGGAGGAGAATGTAACCATCACCTGTCTCAAGAGAGCACATCCAGCCGAGAGAACATAAAAAAGAACAGAACATTCAGGTCACAGAGAGTTGCACGACTAAGCAAACAGAAAATATCCATGCCTAGGGCAAGATTCAGCATTTTGCAGGACTTTTTAAAGGGAGCTGTCTAAATAAACAAATTGATAAAAAACTGGGAGACGTTTTGCAAGTATATAAATGAGGCCTGAAAATAAAGACTCTCAAAGAGAGAAGTAATAATCTTAACATACACAGTTGTGATATTTTTTAAGTCAAGGATGTCACACATCACAAAAAAAGTTGAGCATGAATCAAAAGATTATAACACACGTTTGGATAGTCTGTTTTCTAGGCACACGGGCAAGGACTTCCCCTAATTTATTCATGAGAAAAAAGGCAGCAGTTTTATCAGAACCATCCCTGAGACAAAGAAATGTTGCCAGACTCCAGAAACCCCCAATACTTGACCAGATGTCTTTGCCAACTTTAGTTCCCCTGGAGGATGTTCATTTGATGCTTCAGGCAAAAGCACTTTTTTGCTTTAATGCCAAGTCCCTCTTTGGGGCACACTAGGCTGCTTTGTGAGAGATGAAAGATTCCATTTTGACATTCTTGCCTCAGACTTACTAAAGAAGCTCTATGTAACACCTTTCCTCAGACCCAGACATGGTCCTTTTAGCCTCATCACTGTGACAATTAAGAAGAGATATGGAAAGATGAACACAATGTAGTGGTCTGAAGCTGTATATACTCGAGAAAAACATGGTATTGAATTTAATCCATTCCTGTGGGTGTGAACCCATTGTATGTGGGGCATTTTGATGAGGTTATTTCAGCTAAGATGTGGCCCAGCCCAATCTGGATGGATCTTAATCCTATTACTGCAGTCCTTTGTAAGTGGAATGAAATTCAGACACAAAGAGAGGAAACCACAGAGGGAGCAGCCATAGGCTGAATATCAACAGAACAGGAAGTGAAGGAGGAGGCCAGGAGATGCCACCATGTGCCTTGCCATGTGATGGCATAAGAGCGAAGCTTTGCCCCAGAACGCCACAGTCTACAGGGAGAAAGCAACACCCTGATGATGCCTTGATTTGGCCATGAACAAATAGGTTCCCATTGTTTAAGCCAAACCACTGCATGGTGTTAGCTTGAGCAGCCTTAGGAAACTAAAACACCAAGCTGAAATGAGCTTCGTTTCCTAAAACTGAGATAGAGCAGTCCAAGTTGCTCCCTACGTGTTTTCTTTTATGTGAGGGATGTTACAAGTGTTAGAGAGGTGGGTTGGTAGCCTCTCCTATGGAAAATGTCATAGTCACTGCCCAGCACTGCAGCTGACGGGATCCCTGAGGTTTGAGTGGGTGATATCAGACAGTGTATGTATCCTAGACTGGGTGGCCTCTCCCTCCTGTGAGGTACAAGGGAATGATTTACTCAGATACGTTTACATCTCTCACTCTTCTTCCTTGGTACTGCCAGATATCTGCTCGACCTGTCAGAGCAGGGAATATTTCCATTCGAGTTCTGGGACAGCCTGACACGATGGCACTTGTGCAGTGAACAGTGGACTTCCTAACAGTGGCCCTCAGAATTAGACTGGTTTACTCACCAAGTCACAGGTAGTACCGGACAAACTTAGGACTCCCCTACAACAGGGGCAGGACCTTCTCCTCTATACCTATCCACTCTGGGAGCTGACCTGAACACTTGCTCTTTATTAAGGTATTCCCAGAGAGAAAAAGGAGCAGAAGTGAAGCAGGCTAGATAGGGAATCAATAGAAAGATCTGGAACCTGGCAAGAAGTTCACATGGACATCAATACCCCCAAGATGGCTGCTGGAAGACACTCATGAGATTCTCCCATTTGGAATGAGATTTCATCCAGAAGCCAGGAGAAGCCCTAGATAGTCTCCAGGGACCTTATCATTGGGCCCTCCCAGGGGATTGATAGGTGGGGTAGTCGATCAAAACAGCAAATAGCTGGGGCTCCTCCTGTGTCATTAGCAAAGAGGTGGAATAATAAATGGTTCAAAAAGAAAGTGCAAAGGCCTTTTGCTCTCTCTTGCCTTTTGACCCCTGTTTCTGCCTTCTGCACCCTGCTCTCACCATTTCCCCCCTGCCATCATGGCCACTCAAGTAAAGCCTGGGCATTTATAATCTATAATTGGCAATTATAGTCTGTAGATTGGCCTTTTTTTATCACTCTTCAGCCCCTTCCTGTCTCTGGGACCCATGATCTGTTATTTTCTCCCATTTCTCTTCCCTCCCTACCTTAATAAATTACTGGCCTAATCAACATGGTATGCTCTTGAAATTCATTTCTTGCAGTTTAGCCAAGGACCTAGACAAAATCTGGCTACGGAAGGGACAGAATTACAGAGACACAGTCCCTCTCATATATTCTCCAGATAACTAACCACACCTCCCCAGGGGAAGAGTGAGTGAGATAGCAGAGAGATAATGGGATGCCACACAAATAGAAACAGAAAGCAGGGGAAAGGGAGCTTCTCCCTTCCAAGGACATATAGAGCTTAGTGATGTCCTAGGCTTTAAAGGCAAATATCGCACAAGTGGCTGTCCCCCTCCCCATGCTCTTCTCTCTTGTGATCCATCCTGAGTCCATGTTTGCCACTCATCCCTTGTTCCCACTTCTAATTGCAATAATCTCTGCATGGACTCTAATCCTACTGCTTTCTCACCGTGTCTGAACCTCTGCTTTCATCTTCTGGTTTCCTTCATCTCTCGTCTCTTTTTCCACAAGTCTCCCATTTAATGTGTGGTCAAATATTTGTCAATGACACCAGCCAAACAGACAGCCCCTGTGCAGCAACCTTAGCAACCATGGGCACCACTCTGTCTGTTCTCACTTGTTTAGGGCAATTCTTCTTCATAAACAATACTAGACACAATTTAGAAGGTGACTCAAAGGCTGGAACTTTTTAGAAAAACTTGACATTTCTGGAAACAGTTCTTGGATAATGGAATTTCCACATGAGATCTTGTTCCATCCAGGCAGGGACTATATTTGTCTTGCTTGTCTAGAACAGAACCTATCCGGTGGGAGGTACTCAATAAATATTGGTTAATTGTTTAATAAGTTGACTGGGAAAGTAGAGACATGGAAAAAATGGGTATCGCATTTCGTCTCAGTAAGAACTCTGCCATCAAAGGTAGGTAAACTATAATTAAGAGCTTGGAGTGGAGTCAGATTGCTTGGAGTCAAATCCCAACTCTACCACTTAAATCGCTGCAGACTCAGGTCTTAAACTTAAGTTTTTTCTGCTTCAGTTTTCCTTGCCCTTAAAATGGGAAAACCAGTAACACTAATCATGGGGTTATAATCAGGTTTCAGTGACTTTACATATTTAAAGTACAGTCAGTCCTCATTATTCGCAGATTCCATATTTGCAAATTCACCTATTCGCCAAAATTTACTTTTTTTATCAATATTCACAGCACCTTTGCATTCATTCGCTGTGAAAACTCTTGAGTTGCTGGAAGGGGCGCAGCCCCAGCGGAGGTCAAACAAGGTGATGTTCTGCTTGCTTGTTTCAGCTCTCATACCGTAAACAACTGTCCTTTTTGCAGTATATTTAGTGCCACATTGTTTGCATTTTTGTGCTTTTTGTTGGTGATTTCAATGTTTAAAATGGCCCCAAGCATAATGCAGAAATGCACCTAGTGTTCCTAGGACCAAGAAGGCTGTGATGTGCCTTATGGAAAAAATTCATGTATTAGATAAGCTTCCTTCAGGCATGAATAATAGTGTGGTTGGCTATCAGTTCATGTTAGTGAATCAATACTTTATGTAATGAGTGCCAATGTGATTTATAATTAAACTTGCTTAAATCTATGTGTAGAGGCTTTGTTTAAATGTTGCTCTAAAATGTTCAGAAGGCAATGATACTGTTTCTAGATGTGGTTAAATGGTGGGGGTGGGAGTGGGAAAACAGTCTCTAAAAGGCTAGTGAAACAAAGTACTTCCTAGGGAATCATTGCATGCAAATTTAAGGAGAAAGCAAAAGATAGAAGATGTCTTTAAACAGAAGCACACATAAAACAAGGTTATACAATGATGAGTAGACAAAATGTTGTGACCAGCTGCTCTGAGGAAACTAACCTTGTATTTCCCCTGGGGCAGTGGTTCAGTATTTGCTAAATCAGTGTTCCTAGGGACTTTATATTTATTATCCACTGCAATGAATAATGAGAGCTGACTGCATATAGAATAGAATAAACACCCCGTAAATGTTTACTACTACAACACCTTTGACTACTACTACTGCTATTGTCTCTGGATTGCAATTTCCTCATTTATTAAACATTGTGGATAAGCAAAGAATTGCTTTCACACGCTTTCTGTACACTAGTGGTTCAGTCAGAGACACAGAACCTCTATGAGTGATATAGAATAAGGAACTTATTTTAGGGTATAGATCTTATATGAAGGTGGGAGCTGTGATGCTGTCTAGGGGAGGCTGTTGCTTCTATATCTGGTAGTGGACCTGAAGTTGCCTTAGGTCAGTGGGACCAGCATTTGGGAAGAAATGCTGAACATGAAGCAGGGAGAGCATCGACAAACTGGAACTCTTAAGGACAACTGAAACTCATGGGCTCAAACTGAAACTTGCATCTAATTCTCACCACCTCCAACCGCGATGATGTCGGCAATCTATAGAAGAAGGCAGTACCCTTCCCCAGTTGCTGCCTGATGCAAACTAGTGATCTGGTAGATCAGTGACAACGTGTATAAGCTGCAGTGCTGCCTGGCCTCCTACACTAAGCTTTAGACCATAATGAAAACACTCCACTTGCCTACCAAATCTAGGGCAAACTTCCCTTTTGGCCAGCCTTGCCTGGGAACCATACAGGGAAGGGAATTTTGGAAAGTAGTTCTAGCTAGGCTAAACTGACAGTAAACAAACAAACAAACAAACAAAAAACCCCACTGCAGTTAGCAATGTTAGAAACATTTGAAAACCTCATGTTGGAACCATAATATCTGAAAACAAGCAAACTGTTCTAGTTGAAAAGGGGCGAAGTCTGAGGTGCCTGACCATTTTGGCTTCTTTCTTGTCTATCTCCTGCCAGCCACCACTTCTCCAGAACAGAGTTGAGCTCTCTTTTTCTGGAAAATGCAGACCAGTGGGTAAAATATCAGGTATGTTTTATCGTATCAGAAGGACATGATGTCAATTAAGCATCAGACTTAAAATTAAGTGACATATAATTAGATTTCCAATCAAGGTAATACAAATTATTAAGATTAAATTCACTCTAGATTCCCTCATTTGTTAGTAACAATCCAACATATCTCTCTGAGTATTACTATTAACCATGTAGACAACAAATTGACCTAATAGGGACCATATCAGGGTTTTAGCCCAATTGATAATTATGGAGAATAAGAAATCAGAATATGGATGTTCCAAATGTCAGTTCAATCATTTGTGACCCTAGTATTTAAGTATATAACTGAACCGTGGAATTTCTATTTGATGACAAAAATAGAAGAGTGTTTTCCTAATAATTTCAAAAATTGAAAAGGCTATATATACAAAATATGAAATGATAATTCCCATGAATCAAAGTTTTTGGAATGAAAACATTTTCAAAGGGCATATAAACCCAGATGCAGTATGCATGTGTGTACATGTATAGGCATGCATTTTAGTGGCCACGCTACTAAATTTATAGAGCGTGGGATTTATAGAGGTAAGTATCTCGGGGGTCAGCAAACTTTTTCTGTAAAGGGCCAGATACTAAATATTTTCAGTTTTGTCCATCATATGGTCTTTGTTGCAACTATTCAATTTTTCTATTTTTGTGCAAAAGCATCCAGAGACAAAATGTAAATGAAGTTTGATGTTCCAATCAAACTTTATTTATGGATGCTAGGATTTATATTTCAGATAATGTTCATGACATGAAATATCATTCTTTCAAAAAATTTTCAACCATTTTTAAATGTAAATATCATTCTTAGTTCACAAAAATACAAGAACACCAGTGGGCTGTGTTTGGCCCATGGGCCTTCTTTTACCAGCTCCTGACCTATTTCAAAAGAAATCACTAGCTAATTAAGAAAACTAAAAAGTTTTAAAAGAATGTAAATATTTAGCTAAATTTTCTCACGCAAAAATAGAGTTAAGAAATTATATATATATTTTTATCGCTTCTCGGCCTTTTGGCTAAGATCAAGTGTAGAAATTATTTTTTTTTTAAATAACAAATCTTGTATCATTAAAACAGAATGAGGGGGCCGGCTGTAGCCAAATTGGTAGGGCACCGGTTTACCACATAGAAGGCCCCAGGTTCGGTTCCCGGGGCCTCCTCGAGCGGGCAGACCGCCTTGAGAAGGCAAGCCTCCATGGGCAGGGCAAAGCCGCCACAGGCAGGGCAAGCCCCTGCAATCAGGCAGGCTGTCATGCGGTGAGCTGACTCGGTGGGTCGCCGCAGTGGGGAGAGACAAGCAGACACAGAAGAACGCAAAAACAAACACAGCAAGAACAAGCAGAAAGGGTGGGAAATGTAATAAAAAAACAACAACAGAATGACTAAAACTAAGGTCCATTTGGGTTCTCAAAATTGGAATGTCTCTTTTCATGTCGGAACGGAAACAACACTAGGCAGCATGTGTGCCTGCTTTTGTGCTGAAAAATCTATGATTTTATTTTAAAAAGAAATATATATATATATTTAAGTTTGTTTTTAATTAAAAATAGGGCCTTTAGAGAAGTTAAGGTTATTTTTTTGCCACATGGAAGCAAGTAAAGAATAATTAAATAATCTCTTGTCACATCATCACAGCTAGTTGTCAAGTATCTTGCTTTTTCTATCTTAAATGGAAAAATGAAGACCTAGGTACTCTGCCAAGGTGTTTCTTTCCATGGTGCTTCAAAAACCTGTTTACAAAGCCATCCATTGCCATAGAAGCAAATGAATATAAGTTGTAATACACAAAATATGTCAAAACATGGTATGGATTATCAGATCAATCTTGTGTGTAAGAAAGACCTTTGCAACCCTGCCAGTTGATTATGGGATTTGTGTCCCATAAGGGATAAGCTTGGTATTCCATCAGGAAATATCATATTACTGTGTTGATTCCATTATGTTTACCTTCAGCAAGTGTTCTGGGCAGTGTTATCAGAGACAACAATTATACAATAAGGGTTTCAACCTTTTAGCAAAAATCAGACCAAAAAGTCCAGTATCATAATTTTCCCTGAAGTGAATTTAATATACAATTTAATCTTTATTTCCAGGAAGGAAGTCCATGTTAAACTTTTCTTTATCTATAGTCATGCATGCTGAACTTGTATTTATATGCTAATAAAATAATATGTATAATGCAAAGAAAATAACTTTTAAAATAACAATTAGTACAGAAAACCACTGACCAAAAATAATCTAATTAATTTCTCTTATTTCCTCAAAATTCAGGTTTGCCTAAGTTAATCACACAGTTTTTGGTGGTGTTTTTTTTTTTTTTTTGTCTTGAACTCCATCATTTCTGTTCTTTAGTATTTCCGAATTGAAGTTTTTTTATATGTATGAAAGTTAATTGGTTATTATAAATAAATATTTATCATTATATACCTCTGGTTTTCATTAGAAACAAGCCACATAAGTATCAGCCATCATCAAACAAAATATAGAGAAAGGAATGAAAGGCCCTATGTTATTTTAAGAACTAGATTGCAAACTGGATTGCATCAAAAGGTCAGAATGTTCACAGAGATTTAATGTTAAGAGAAAATGAATAAAAGTATATGGACAAAATATTTGGCTTTTCGAGCCATTTATTGGACTCTTTAGCCCATTCATTAAAAATGAACTGAAGGTGAGGAAATTGTCAATAAAGTACAGTTCTTTTATACTATTCCAAATACCTTTTTGCTATCCAATAACTGCTTTTTGTTTGAATGAATCTTGAAATAAGTGTATATGCAAATATATTTTTAACTATGAAAAGTTTTGTGTATCATTAGAAAGTCTATAAGAACAACAGGAAAAAAATCTTTTCAGAATTTATCTGATAGGAGAAGTGAGAAGTCAAATAATTGCAGGAATAGTCCCAAAATAAATTCTGTTCATCACTCTCAAGTGTAAATATACCTATGACACTCTATTCCTAGTCTACAATCACTTATACACTGTATTTTTCTCCATAGAAAACTCAGTTCCCCACATGAATGTTTTCATTCTAATACTTTGGATGTATCACCAACTGTAGTGTGTCTAATAGTGTAACTCCAAAGGTCCATGTGGAACCTCAGAAAGTGATTGTATTTGGAAAGAGGGTCTTTGCAGATGTAATTAGTAAATTAAAGTGAAGACAGACTGGGATTTAGAGTGAATCCTATTCCAACGGCTGGTACTTATAAGAAGAGGAGAGCACACACAGAGACAGACAGGGGAAGAAGATCATGTGAAGGCAGAGGCAGGGTTTAGAGTGACGCAGCTACAAGCCAAAGAGTTTCAAGGATCAATGGGAGCCACCAGATGTTAGAAAAGGCAGGGATTGATTCTCCCCTAGTGTCCTGCTGGCACCCTGATTCAAACTTCTAGACTCCTGAGCTATGAGAGAATAAATCTCTGTTGCTTTAAGCCACCTGGTGTGTGTTCAATTTGTTATAGCAGCCCTAGGAAATTAAGACACCAAACCTTGCTAAACTTCAGTCTCTTCATTTGTAAAATGAAGATAAGAGCATCTACTTTCTGATGCTTTGGGGGGAATTAAGTGAAATTATGTATATGCAAACTGGAAGGCACATGGAATAAATCTATTATTTTTATGATCTCCTGTCATTATACAATATCCACAGTCTCCTTCACTGCCCCCCCAGCCCTCACCACCACTGTAGTGGCAGTGGTTAATATTGAGGGGATCCCAGCCCCCTTAGTGTACTGCATCATCTCAAACTCTCAAACTTTTTATTTTTATATGTTTTTATTCAAGTTGGCAAATAAATAAATAAATAACCCAGGGAAACTTGAACCATCTTTGGGGGTGTAGCAGTGATGGGAAGGCAAGTCAGGTAAGTCAAACATTTTTGAGTACATATCATGTGTCAGGCATTGTTCTGGAAATTTCCACAGATTTTTTTTTTAATCTTCAGGGAAACCCTGAATGGAAATATTATGTCCATTGTATAGATGGAAATCTGATGATCAGGGGACAGGGCTCAGGTTACAGGGTGTAGTGCTATAATATTAATCCTGCCTTTCCAACATGTTGCATAGGGCAACGTATTTCAGCCTCTTCACCAACACCTACAAAAATGGACCCGCAGTTTATAACTCCCTTTATAAGTGGAGGAATCAGATACAATGCCGAGGATGGTTATAAACCAGTCTACTGAGTATCAGTCATGGGGAATTTTGGGGGAAAAGTACTCCTCAATGAATTACTAACACAGGGGATTTAGTCACTAAAAAAAACAGAGCCAAATATAATTTCTAAACGGTATGCACCACTACCCAGAAATTAATTCCTTACCAAATCCTTTTCTTGGGGACACTCTCACTTGACCTTAGCCTTGCTGCTGCATACAACACAAGTTCCCCTTTTTGCTCCACATACTGGCAGTTTCTTATCTTTCATCTTCAGTGGAATAAGCTATTTTGCAAAACAACATGGTTACTGTAATAAGATGGCCATGGGGTTAGTCAGTACAGTGAGGTTTTGTGAAGAATAGACCTACTTTGTTCCTATGTATTATATAACCAACATTCATGACCACAGCTTTAAGTTTAAATTTTAGATGTCTAAGCAAAAATTTCAGAGAGGGTTTTCTTTATTTTTTTTCTAAGTTTTAGAAATTGACCTTTTCCCTTTTATATTGAAAAACAAACAAACAAACAAACAAACAAACAAACAAACAGGCTTCTACTCTTAGAAGGCACTTTCCTTTCCTTATCTCTTTCCATATAGAATTTGGTTCTAAAATGAGCACAGTCTTTGAAGTCAGAACATCTGCAATGGCTACTCCATATCTGTATGGTCTTGGGCAAGAATCTTACATTTAAAAGCTCCCATTTCCTCAGGGGGCCAATAATGACAACCTTGACTAACAATGTTGCTGGGACAAGCAAATGGGATGCATATGTGAAGAAGTGTGCTTTAAATGGAAAGCTCTCACTTTCTCCACATTTCCCCACTATGGCCTTTTCTCAGCCATTTTTTCATGGAACAAGAAATATTTCTAGACTGCCTACTTTGTGTCAGGTACTGTGCTAAGTGCAATGAAGGATAACAACTATTAACACTTGTAGAAAATTAGCATGAGAGGAAGCGATTGGTGTTTTTAAATTCTAGCACAGTTTTAGGATGGAGAGGCATCTGTGAGTTGGAGAAATAGCAAAGGAGCTAAAGAGAAGTCTTTATATTGTGGTAATGAAGAATCTGCATATGTTTTATGATATGAAAGGAGATAAACAGTTTTGATGGAAGGAACAGCATGAAGTAGGCTCAAGGAATACCAGACTTGATCTATTAGGGTTATGGTGGAGCCATGTGGAGTCAAATTTACACAGGGTATTGAAAATCAAGCTGAAGAAAATAGATCTTATTTTAGTAGGAAAGAGAGAGTCTTTGAAAATTTTTCATATAATAATGATATAGTCAGAGGCAGGATTTCCAGAATGGTGGTATGAAGGGCTCAGGGAACCCTCTCCCCAGTGAAGTAACCATTTAAATAATAAAAATCTTATATATGAAACAACCATTTAAAATCTCTCTGGGGGGCCGGCTCGATAGCCCAGTGGATAGGGCGCCGGCATACCACATGGGAGGCCCCAGGTTCGATTCCCGGGGACCTCTCCTAGCGGGCAGACCGCCTTGAGAATGGCAAGCCGCCATGGGTGGGCCGGAGCCGCCGTGGGCAGGGCAAGAAGCTGCCACGGACATGGCAAGAGCCGCCAAAGGCAGGGCAGGTCGCCCGTGGATGGAGCGCAGCCAGCCACCCGCGAACTGAAAGCCAGCCGTGAACGGACACAGAGACCGCCCACAAGCGGGGAAAGCCGCGCCTGCGCAGTGACCACTCTCAGCGCGTCGCCGCAGCGGGGGGAAGGGGAGATATGTAATAAAAATAAATAAATCTTCAAAACAAAATAAAATCTCTCTGGAATTTGTCTCAGATCAAACAGCATATGAGGAAATATTCATTTAAAAAAATCTAAATCTTTGTGAGAAGAGTAAGAGTCTGTGGCATTTGAGCCACGACCTGTCCCCAACCCCTCCCCTAGCTCAGTGCAACAGAAGCTCTACTCCAGGCAGGTGCAACCAAGAAGACACATCTCCCCCTCCCCTCATCTCCTAGTCTAGGATTACAATTTGACCCCAAAAGGGGCAGGCCACTGGTATCTCTCATTCCCCCAGCACTGTGGTGCAGAAGCTCTATTCCAAGCATACATGGCCAAGAGAACTGGACTCCTTTCCCCCACCTGACCTCTGCTCAGAGCAGAAGTTCTATCCCAAGTGTGGCAGGCCAAGGATTCTGGGCCCCAATTATCTCTACCACAGTTCAGTTACAAGGTGGAAGATCCATGCCAAAAGGAGCAAGCTGGGAGAACCAGGGGCTACCACCCCTGCCCAGTATTCTGCTTACAGAGCAGGAGTGTATTTCTGGAATAAGTTAAATAGTCCTGAGTCCCCACCCCCATGGTCCAATGCAACAGTATAAAGGTTCTGCCTGGGGTAGGTGGGGCACAGCGAGCCACTTTCACAAGTTCTGTGAATGTTGAGAACCCTGACAAAATCCAAGTCCCCAGACACCAGTCAAGGGGCAACCTTGCAAGCAGGCCTATCTAAAAATACAATTCTCACGTCTGTTATATTAACTCTTTTCTGCATAGGTGTGATACCAAAATGGTAGAAAAGTCAGAAGATTAACATGGAGATCAGAGAAAGAGACTATCAGGAAAGCCCAAATAAAAGAACAGTCATCCATGGTGGGCATGAAGAATATGTGCATGCCCATGCTGTGTAAAATTGCTGTAATATATCATCTAAAATGTCCAGTTTTCAACCAAAATTATGAGACATGCAAATAAACAGGAATGTGTGACCTATACACAGGAAGAAAATAAAAGCAGGCAATAGAAAGTCTTTTCAGGGGCCCAGATATAAGACTTAGCAGCAAGGATTTCAAGGCAGCCAATATAAATATGCTCAAAGAAGTACATGAAACCACAATTAAAGAAAAGAAAGTGCAATGGTAATGTTCCATCAAATAGAGAACATCAACAGGGATAGAAATTACAAAGAAGTTTTAAATGGGAAAAATGATACATCATATATACTGGCACACCAATAAGACTAATGGTTGACTTCTTAACAGAAAATAATGAAGGCCAGAAGGCTGTGGGTGACATACTTAAAATACTAAAAGGAAAGAAAAAAAACCTGTCAACCAAATATTTTATATTAACAAAACCATCTTTCAAAAGTGAAGGCAAAATACAGGCATTCCAAGATAAACAAAAGCTAAGAGAATCTATTGCTAGCAATAAATAGTTAAGGAATTTTACAGGTTGAAAGCAAGTGACACTAGACAGTAATTTAAATTCACATGAAACAAAAGAGCTGCCGAAAGGTAATTATGTAGGTGATAATAAAAAAGCATAATTATATATTTCTTCTCCTTTCTTATATCTAATCTGGAAAACAATTGCATAAAATAATACGCATATAATTGCATGGTATGATATATTTGACAATAACAGCACAAAGAAAGTGGCAGGAAAAAGGTGTATTTTAGTAAGGAAATGACACCAGATGGTAATTCAAATCTATAGCATCAAATAAAAAGAACCCGAAATGGTAAATAGGAAAGTTAATATAACAAACTCTATAAATACATACTTCTTCTCCTTTCTTCTCTCAGCTACTTTAGAAGACTTCCAGCCTCTGGCTGCTCCCCATTGCTTCCCCTTCCATAACTAATTTCCTTTGCTTATAAGAATTGCAGCCATATTGGATTCTGGCCCATTCTTATACAGTTTGGGTGCACCTTAACTAATAACATCCTCAAAGTTCCTATTTACAAATGGGTTAACACACACAGGACAATCATGTGCCCCTGAAGATTCCTTTTGTGGGGCACATGATTCGATCCCCAACAGTCCACCCTCTGGATCCAAAAAGATATGTTCTTCCCACATTTAAAATACATTCATTCTATCACAACATTCCCAAAAGCCTTGAGTTATTTCAGTAACAATGCTAAGGACAAAAGCTCATCAAAATTAGTTGAGAGTGTGGGCCATCCTGGAGCAAAATTCCTCTCCCTCTATGGATCTGTAAAACCTAGAAAACAAAGTATCTACTCCAAATATACAATGGTGTAACAGGCATAAGACAGGCATTCCCATTTCATAAAGGATAAATTGGAAGGTAAACAGGGGTCACGGGTCCCAAAAAAATCTGCAACCCAGCAGGACCAAACATTAGATTTCAAGGTCTGAGAGTCACCTGTGGATCGATGTTTTGCTCTCCAGACCTGCTGAAGCAGCAGCCCCACTGTTTCTAAATGCTTTTGCTGTGTCCATGCTCTCTCCAAATACTGGGGTATAGGCACCACTGTCTCTGATCATTGGGATGGCAGCACTCTCCCTGAATAACAGGGTACAAGACCTGCCTCTCCAAGCACCAGACAGCCTATGACCTCCAAATGCAGAGGTGGACATGTCCTTTCCATACACTCTCTTGGCCAGAGTAGATCTCTTTAGCTCAGATCTCAGCCTCCATGGGTCTGTCCTTGAACTCATTCTTCCTTCAGTTTGCCCCTTCTCTATCCCTTTCAGTTACTGCTTCTGTTTATACAAATTCTGCAAAAACCTTGTTTGTTTTGCATGTAGTTCCAGGAAGCCCAAACCATCAAACAACAGAACTTTCCACAGATCCTTCCTGGATAACTGCATTTCCAACCCAGAATTCCACTGAGATGGCTGACCATATCCATGTTCAGACATGGCTTCTTTAGCAAAAGATTGTTCATTTACACCTTCACATGAAATACTGTTCTTTGGGGAGTCAATTCCTGAACATTCAGGGAGGTCCCTCATAGTCTCTTTTGTTCCTAGTCTCAGGTTATACTATTGAGATGGGCAACAAAATATTCAAAATTATCAATTGCTGACTTCTTTGTGCTTAAGAGTTTCTCAGCTATTCTATCCTCTTGCATTTTACCATAACCTGCAAGGAGAAACCAGACTGCACTTTCTGCACTTAGCTTGGAAATCTGCTCATCGAAATATTCATGTTCATTGCTTTCAAGTTCTGCCTTCCATCCAACATCAGAACACAATGTCACCAAGTTCTCTGCCACTATATAACAAGGATCAGCTTTCCTTCAGTTTCCAATAACACATTCCTTCTAAGGCTTCATCAGAAGGTAGAAATATCCATATTTCTACCAACAGTCTCTTCAAAGCAATCTAGGCCCTTTCTATCAAGCAGCTTACAATTCTTTCAGCCTCTACCCATTACATTTTTAGGTATTTGTAATAGCAGCACCCCACTCCTGGTACCAAAAACTGTATTAGTTTCCCGGATGCTAAAACAAAAACTATAATTTGGTTAGCTCAACAGGAATTTATTGGTTCATGGTTTCAGAGGCTAAATGGCTTGCTTCCTCGTGGGGTCAATATCTTCTGGCTGCCTGGAAACCTTTGGGCTTCTTGGTTTTTCCCTCACATGGAAATGCACAGAGAAGCCTCTTCTCCTTTCTCTTCTGGGTTCTGTTGACTTTCAGATTCTGGCTGTTCCCCATAGCTTTTCCTTCCTTGTCCAATTTCCTTTGTTTATAAAGACTTTAGCCATATTGGAGTAAAGCTCAGCCTCATTCAGTTTGGTCATACCTTAACTAATACTCCAAAGGTCCTATTTATAAATGGGTTCACACCCACAGGACAAGGGATTGGGACCTGAACACTTCTTTTGTGGGGTACTTGATTCAATCCCCATCAGAAGGGAACTACCTCAAACACATAAAGGGCATAAGCAAACAAACAAAAAATCACAGGTACATTATAATTAATGAAGAAACTCTGAATTTTTAACCCTAAGATCAGGAACAAGACAAGGAGGTACTTTTTTTCCACTTCCAAATAACATTGTTCTGGAGGCTCTAGCCAGGTTAATTAGACAAGAAAAAGAAATCAAACTATTCAGATTGGAAGGGAAGAAATAAAACTCTCTATTTGCAGATGACTTGAGCTTCTATATTAAAAAATCCTATGGATTCGACCACAAGAAATACACTAAAACTAATAAATGAGTAGAGAAAAGTTGCAGGATTCAAGATCAATATGAAAAAATCAATTCTGGAACAGTATATATGAAAATGAATTTAAGGACATAGTTCCACTTATAAAAATACCAAAATCTTAGGAATAAATTTACCAAAAGCAGTGCAAGATTTGTAAACTGAAAACTACAAAACATTTCTGAAAAAAATGATGGTAAGAAGGCCCATGTTCATGAATTAGAGATTTAATATTGTTAATACGATATTCCCCAAATTCATCTACAGAGTCAATACAAACCAAGGTGCCTTTTTTCAGAAATTGACAAGCTGATCTGAAAATTCACATGGAAATCCAAAGGACTCAGAATATGGAAATAATTTTGAAAAAGAAGGAAAAAGTTGGGTGATTCCTATTTTCAGTTTCAAAACTTACCTCAAAGCTACAGTAATCAAGAGTATGAAAAAGGAATAAAGATGGACATATAGACGTATAGATCAATGAAATCAAATTGAGAGTCCATAAATAATTCTTTGCATTTATTATCTACCAATTTTTAACAAAGATGCTAAAATAATTCAATAGAGAAAGAACTGATTTTCAACAAAGGGTGGGACAATTGGATAGCCACATGCAAAAGAATGAAGTTGGACCCCTACCACATACCATATACAAAAAATTAACTCCAAATGAATCAATGACCTAAAGGTAAAGTTAAAACTGTAAATTTTTTAGAAATAAACATCTTTATGACTGTGTTGGGCCATAGTTTGTTAGATATGACACCAAAACAACAATAAATTAATAGGTCTATATCAAAATTGAAACTTTTTTTTTTGCTGCAAATGATAAAATCATGAAAGTAAAAAGACAACCCATAGAATGAGATAAAATATTTGCAAATCATATATCTGATGAGGGATATGTATCCAGAATATATAAAGAACTCTCATTACTCAATAATAAAAAGATAACCAATATAAAATTTTAAAAAATTTTTGAATAGAAATTTTTCCAAGGAAATTATACAAATGGTCAATAAGCACATGAAAAGATGCTTAAAATCATTAGTCTTTAGAGAAAAAGCAAATCAAAATCATAATGAGATTCTATCTCACACCCAATAGGATGGCCTTAATTATAAAGACAGACAGTAGCAAGTGTTGGCAAGGGTAGGGAGAAATTGGAAACCTCATACATTTTGTGGGAGTGTAAAATGGGACAGCTGCTTTGGAAGTGTTCTGGCAGTTTGTTAAAATGTTAAACAAGGAGTTACCATATCACCCAGAAATCCTAATGCTATGCATGTATCCAAGAGAAATAAAAATGTATGTCCATGCAAAAATTTATATTCAAATTTATATAAAATTTATATACAGCACTTTACATACTAGCCAAAAAATGGGACCAACCTAAATATTCATCAACTGATGGATGGATCAATACAAGGCAATATAGCAATACAATGTAATATTACTGAGCAATATAAAAGCACTGATATATGCTACAACACTGATGAACCTTGACATCATGCTAAATGAAAGAAGTCAGGCACAAAATACTACAATTCTGATTCTGTTTATATGAAATGTAAATAATGGGCAAATCTATAGAGACAGAAAGTTAATTAGGGCTTTCTAGGAAGAGAGAAATTGTAGTGATGGTTACACAACTCTGCGAATATATAAACACCATTGAACTGTACACTTTGAATGGGAAAATTGTATATTTTGTGAATTAGATTTCAATAAAGTTGTTTAAAAATGTGATCAAATCTAAATTTCTGAGAAGTTAATGTGATCTTGGTGTACAGAGAAGACTAAAGGAGAGAGAAACTAAAATAGTGGGGAGAGTTAAGGGTTCTCTGCAATTGTCCAGCCAAGAAGTATGATGGAGTTGAAGGGAAGGAGATTACCATTTACTGAGCAGTAATTATGAATACATAAAGTTTTGTGGTCCAAACCTGTATTTACAGTCTCCATTGCATTATTCCTCTTCACATATCCTATACTGCAGCTAAATTCAATATATCCCTCAACTACATGGGTAGTAGGGGGAATGGCAAAGTAGATCCTTACAGAACATTTCAGTTACTGATTTCCTTTTCTTATTTCCTATACACAGACAAAACTACTCAACAAGTTAAACTCATCACCAAGTATTAGGCAGCATAGACTAGATTATGCTGCTGCACTATAGCTCAAACGTTAGCTTGCATCAGAGTACCCCAGATGGATTGTTAATATATAGATTTCCAGGCCCACCCCCAGAGTTTCTGACTCAGTATGTCTGGGATGGGGCCTGAGAATTTGTATTTTTATCATAAGTTCTTGATGAGGCTGATGCCATTGGTTTGTGGACCATACTTTGAGAACTAGCATGCTATTTTCATAAATATGCCCCTAAATCCCTGCGGAGTACCACAACAAAAGGCCATTTGTCATCATGCTACTTATCCCTCCCAGACCAGCTAAGGTGGGGTGGAGATGGGGTATCTGTCCCACATAGATACTTAGGAACATTGGTTAGGTCCATTTCCATAGCTGCACCATCTAGAACCCACTACCTCCTTAGCTGCCAAAGCAGGGGAAGAAAGACTTGGCCATCTCACAGCTACTTTAGAAGTGACACATGTCATGTCTGCTCAGAGCCTATCCACCAGGACTAGTAATACAACCCCCACCTAATTTCAGGGGAGTTAGGAAGTCTTCAGTGCACCTAGAATGAGAAGAAAATTGGATATTAGTGAACTCTGATTCTAAATACATATTTAGAAGAATTAGCTTTACTCAGTTAAAATCAAGTATTTTATGGAACACAAATGATCTACCTATTCAGGCTTTCTCAGCCTCAAACCTTATAGTGACTGATTAGAATATAGCTATATAAATACTAATATTATAATGACCCACTTCCCATAGTAAAAAATAATAGTAATCTCAACTGGATATCCATAGCCCAAAGAAAGAAAGAAGACCCCTATCTCACACCTTATACAAAAATTAACTCAAAATGGATCAAAGACCTAAATATAAAAGCAAGTACAATAAAATTCCTAGAAGAAAATGTAGGGAAACATCTTCAAGACCTGGTGGTAGGTGGTGGATTCTTAAACCTTACACCAAAAGCACAAACAATGAAAGAAAACATGGATAAGTGGGACCTCCTCAAACTTAAACACTTCTGTGATTCAAAGGACTTCATCAAGAAGGTGAAAGGGCAGCCCACTCAATGGGAAAAAATATTTGGAAACCACATATCTGATAAGGGTTTGATTTCCATTCTGTATAAAGAAATCATACAACTCAACAATAATAGATCAAGCAATCCAATTGAAAAATGGGCAAAAGATTTATATAGGCATTTCTCCAAAGAGGAAATACAAATGGCCGAAAAGCACATGAAAAAATGTTCCATATCACTAGATATTAGGGAAATGCAAATTAAAAAACAATGAGATATCATCTAACACCACATAGAATGGCCATTATTAAAAAAACAGACAACAATAGGTGCTGGAGAGGATGTGGAAAATAGGAACATTCCTTTACTTTGGTGGGAGTGTAAAATGGTGCAGCTTCTGTGGAAGACAATTTGGTGGTTCTTCAAGAAGCTAAATATAGAACTTCTGAATGATCCAGCAATCCCTGTACTGAGAATATATCCAGAAGAACTAAAAACTATGACATGAACAGACATCTGCACATCGATGTTCATAGCGGCGTTATTCACAATTGCCAAAAGATGGAAACAATGTAAGTGTCCATCAACTAATGAATGGATAAACAAAATGTGGTATATACATATGATGGAATATTATGCCACAGCAAGAAGAAATGAAATTGGGACACATGTGATAACATGGATGAATTTTGAAGGTATTATACTAAGAAAGTAAGGCAGATACAAAAGGACAACTATTGCATGGTCTCATTAATATGAACTAAATAGGAAGAATAAACACATGGAGTTAAAAGATAGAGTATAGGTTATTAGGAGATAAGAGGAGGGTTGAGAAAAACTATTGATGCTTAATGTATGTAGAAGCTTTAATTAACTTGACTGTAAAAGTGTGGAAATGGATAGAGTTGATGGTAACACCTGGTAGTGAGTAACAACTGGTTTATAAATGGGATTGTGGCTGAAAAGGATAGTCTGAGGAAGTAAATGTCAATTGAAAGAAAGCTAAAGAATAATCTAGGGACTGAATAACACAGTGAACCCAGAGGTGGATGAGAATTGTTGTTGAGGGTACAAATGCAAGACTGTCCTTCTGTGAGCTAGAGCTGATATACATCACTATTGCAGGGTGGTGGGAATGTGGAGAAGCATGGGAAAACTACAATTAGTGCGACCTATAGATGGTGATTAACGGCAATATTATAATATTCTTGCATCAATGCCAAAGATGTACTGTGCTGATAATGGAGGAGTACGGAAAAAGCGTGCCAAATGTACCCTATGGACCATGGTTGGTGGTAATAGTCTGATGATATTATCTCATAACCTGTAACAAATGTTCCACCACGGTGTGGTGTGTTGGTGAAGGGGTGTTATATGGGAATTCTACACATGTGCATGATTGTTTTGCCAGTTTAAAACCTCTGTAATAAAATATATATTTTTTAAAAAGGGTAGGTTGGGGGAAAAATACACCAAATGTAAGATAGGGTCTATAGTTAGTAGTAATATTTTGATGATGCTCTTGCATAATTTGTAACAAATGTTTCACAATAATGCAAAGTGTTGGTGGAGGGGTGATATATAGGACTCCTGTATATGTTATGTATGTTTATTTTGTAAGTTCACAATCTTTACTACACACTTATTGTTTATGCATGTTCATGTATGAATGGTATATTTCAATAAAAAATATATTTAAAAAATAATAGTAATCTCATTTGATAATGAGTATCAAAACTATACCAGGACATGGACCATAACTGAAATAATTGGAGCAATTCTCTAATTATTCCCTTATTCTTTTTGCTACTGCTATTGATCTAGAATTACTAATAAAACTATTTACCCTATCATTCTTTCATCATTAATAATAAAAGATAATACGTAAGCTGCTTTGAGATACACCAGATGGAGTCAGGTCTGGAGTCAGAACAGCAAAGTGCTTAAGAGCTCAGTCTTCTTAGCTGGACTGCACGGGTGAAATCCTAACTCTGACCATTTATTACCTGTGTGACCTTGGGTAAATTAACTCACTGTGCCTCACTTTCCTCATTTTAAAACAGGACTAATAATAGTGCCTGGCTGTTATAGTATTTTGAAGATTAAATGAATTCATATTTATGGAGCACATAAAACAGGTTCCTGCTGAGTATATTTGTTAAATAAAATTAATTTCCCAGTGCTGTCATCTGCAGATTTAATCTGGAATAGCCTTCAGATTTCCAAAGTAATGCTGATGTAGTTGCTATAGTGATAATGGCAATGTAAATAATCCATTTATTTGAAATGAAAATCTAGGAGGATTTTACAGTTTAAAAAGTTTTTGAATGGCAGCAATCTGTATAATTACGTTCGGCTTGGAATCCAAATACCTGGTAGAAGGAGAACAAAAATGATTAAATTGTGTTAAAACAGCTCTGCATCTTAGAAGGATCCAAAGATAATACAGTTTACTCCAATCCTTCTCACCTAAATGGATGGGAAATGATGTTCAAATCTTTCCGTCAGGGAATGAGGGAGTTGGATCTTGGATCTCCCAGAGGGGTTCTACAGGGTGGAAACTGGAGGAAGAGCCTCCTGCCAAAGGCTTAAAGGACAGAAGCTCAGGAGTCAGCTGAGCCAAGAGCTGAGATGGAGTCTCAACTCCAATTAGTAAAAAAGCCGGGGGAGAGAGGGAGGTGTAAAGGCAGGGATTCAAGAGCCAAAAAAGTGATCCTAAGAATAACAAGTCAGCTGTTAACAAGAAGAGGTCTGGGTCAACTGCCTGTAATTGTTGTCTAAAACTTTCTTTTTATATATTAACCACTGATATAGAACGAGGAGGTTGATTTAGTTACTCATTCAACAAGCATTTAGGCATATTTTGCACCCTGCTATGAATCCCTTATATATAAAATGAGATGTGGCGTTTTCAGACACACAGATACACTGTGGTAAAAGGAAAAGAACCTTTGAGACTTAGGAGAGACCCCAGGGAACTCTTACATGATTGCTGTTGTTTTTCTAAGGAAGTGAAAAAGGATACCGAATATTTCTTGCATGATATCCCAGCAAGGAAATTCTTACACCTAGTTGGGGGTGGGGGTGGGGGGAAAGATGATTAAATCAACTGTGGGAATAAAGCTCTTTTGACCTGGTGACTTCTGTTAAGCAGAAGTCACCTCCCTTGATAGTGGTTGAAATGCCTTGTTTGTACTCACTTGAACCCTAGACTCCTTTACCCTCCCACAATCCCCATTTGCCTGAAAATAGTTAAAAGGCGAAGCAGTAAATCAGGAAGTCTCCAAACACAGCAGGGTTCAGTTTACAGTACAGCAGGGTTAGGGTTGAAAACTGGAGTCGTCTAATTCCATTTTCAAAGCTGAACATCTAATGGTGGATTATCACTAATGACAGACAGCGTGGTGTCAAAGGGGCGGGTTGGGTTCTAGACCTTTTCATGCTTTAAATTCCTATGTTTAATCAGAGGTTAACCAAATCATTGCTGGCAGCAAACTCATGCTTCAGTGTACTGTGGGTGGCCTGTCTTTGCCACTGAGTCAGCCTTAGCTGATGAGTAAAAGAATACACTTATATATCATATATACACATTCTAATTTACAAAAATCTGTAACAGCTCATGAGAAATTTAAGCTGGAGAGGCTATGCCATTTTATCTTCAGTTAGGAACTAATCTGATTACTTAAATATATAATTATTGGTTTATCAAATATTTTATTCATTTGTTTAGTCGAACAAGCATTATTGAATCTCAAATGTGTCTAACACTTTACGAACTCCTGCATATTTAGAGTTGGATACAGCAAAATTCCTGTCCTTAAGCAAAAATAGACATGTAAATAGAGCATTTAATTCATTACAATAATTACTATTTTAGCAATATGAACAAAGGGCTTCGGGACTATAAGAAAGTGACTGCTTGCTAGGGTCAGTAAAGAGTTCGTGAAAGATGGAGTTTTGAAGATGGACCTAGAAAGAAGCATACAAGTTTGCCAAAGTGATAGGCATGAACTTTAGGTAGCAAGAATGATATTATAAAATCAGGATTGCATTAAAGAACATGGTGTGGTAAGGAAACTCAGAAAAATTTGCACATGCCTGTAATACATGTGTGTTCAGCACTGGGTTTGGGTTGCAAGCCAGGAAAAGGGGTAGGGATAAGGCTGAAGAGGTAAGTAAGGGATAGGCTACAAAGAGCCTTGTATACCATTCTAAGGAGTCATTGCTGCATCTGTAGATTAGTAGTTATTAATTTAGCATGCATGGGAATTACATAGATGACTCCTTCAAACACAGCTTGCTGGTCCCCCATCCACAGAGTTTCTGATTAAACAGGTCTGGGGAGGGCTCCAAGAATGTGCATGTCTAACAAGTTCCCAGGTGCTACTGAGGCTGCTAATTAGGGGATCACACTGCAAACCACTGCTGTAGGTAAAGTAAATCAAAAGCAGTTTGCAAAAAATAAAGAAGCATGGTAATACTTTAATTGAAGAAAGAAAATTCAAGGTGGGACGGATAAATTGAGTATACTGCTTGCCAAGCAATGAGGTTGCATAGTTTATTTATTGTCATTTCCCATGTGCAACATGCTGCATTAACAGCTAAATTTCTAGCTTTCATCTAAACTATGCAATTGCAAAGTCTTAAGCATAAGACTTTGATTTGGCTGAGTGTTAGAAAGGCAGCTAATTGCCTCTCAAGGGAGTGGAAGAGCAGCAAGTTGGTGATCCGTCCTGGCACTGCAAGAGCGGCAGTTACTGGGGTCAGCATGAGCAGTGGAAAGTTCTCCTTCGGAGGGAACAGAATTTTGGCACAGCTGGCTTTTCATTAGCTGTGGTGTGGGAAGGAAGACGGCCCCCCACTACCTCTTCTAGGTTTCATTGGTCTTGGAACGTTGGCAACTGCAATGGGACCTCTCCTTCCCAATGTAAAGACAGGCAAGACATCTAGATAAAGCTGGAAATCTGGATTGCTCATGCAGTTTTCCAAGTTCTCCTTGTTCTAGATAAATTTAGTTTCCATAGCTTTTAAACATACACCATCCATTTGTGAGAGCCTGATGTCTTCCCAGATCCTAAATATGCCATTTTCTTCATGCCATTATGCCATTTCCCCATGCCAGTGATGCCGCTCTCCTTCCTTTCAAGTCAAATCCTACCCATCTTTCAAGTTTGTGATTCCTCCTCCTTGAACTCTCTTTTCATTCTTCCAGTCTTGACTGATTGTGCCCATTGCAAAATTCTTTAGCCACAATTGGCTTATAACTCACAATTTAGTACTTAACTTTGTGCATATTTCTGACCACTTCTCATTGTTTCCTCATCAGTCTTAGTTTCTCAGACCACCAACTCCTCGAAGTGGTTTTCTATGCTATCTAAGAAATTGGAGGGGTGCTCCCCACAGAAAAAAGCAATTAGATACTCAAATGCTGATCTATAATATTAATTTATAATGTCAATGAAGGCAAATAAAAATATTAAAACCTGAACTAAACATTCAAGCACCACAGCAAGACGTAGCAAATGACCTAAAATAAAAAGTAAGGTAACCTGAATATGCCTGATGGTCCTTCCATTCTGCCATGATCACCATGCTTTGCCTACGGTAACATCTCCATTTCCTGCTTGTTTGTCCCCATTCTTGCAGGTATTTGTCTTCTTCTCTTTGCTTTTAGGCATTGCTTTTTCCTTTTGCTAGTTTTAAATTTCTGAATTATAAACCCCCATCCATAGGTATCCAAACTATAGATACAGCATCTTGAAACACCAGACTCCATAATACCACCTTCTGTGTCTGGGACCAGCTCCAACTTGACTTGGCTCCTGGATTACGTAGTGCCCAGAGCTCCCTTTCCCCTGGCCCAGCTACAACAGCATCGTTCTGCAGATCATTCCCAGATCTACCTCTCTAAGTCAATTTTACTACTCCTCGTCTAAGCTTTGAGCTTTCAGATGTTTCTGCCCAAAGGTTTCACACTCTGAGAACTTGTCATCATGCAGATAGATTTCACACTTGAAGTTTTCCCTCAAGTCTTCGCTCTCATCTCCCTTGTCGTCTGTCATTGGTAGTAGGAGCATCAGACTTCTACAGCTTCCACTATTTCTCTTCATTCATTTGTGTCTTCTATATTTTGTCCATAATATATATTTGCAAAATTTCCATATTTGCCACAAAAGGGGAAATTATGGTAACACTAGCTTCCCTTTTCTTTTGTCCATTTAATTTAGATTGTTCTTTCTGTCCACAGCAAATGTGGTTGTAAAAAATTTTAACATGATTAGATTCACACACACATATTTCTCTATAGAATTTTCTATATTCTTAAAAGAAGAGTGGCTTCAAAGTTGGCTAATAATTAGCATATAATAATAATGCATACATTTAGATGAAACTTTCTTTAGATCATGGGGTGGGGGAGGCGTCACAGGCCAAACAGCCTCACAACTTGTAAGGAATAACTTGAAATAAAGGAAGAAGAGATGGTGGAAAAAATAGTTTTCCCTCCCATTTCTCGTGTCCTGGTGTTCTATCACAGTCTTTGACACCTAAAAAGAAGTAAATAAATGTTTGTAGAATGAAGAAATTAATATCAAATCAATGCATACAAAGATCTAGCATATGGAAGTACTCCTACTGATTCCAGTGTTCTCAATTCAATATGCTATATTTTAAATTCTATGTTTTGGAAACACCACTGAGGATGCAGCAAGATATGTCATATGATCTACACTGTGAAAACGTTAATTTGTTTCATTTTAGAAGAATAGAATTTCTCATTTCCCAGAGACCTGTCAAAGAGATGGTATTGATTACAATGTTTTACTTACACTTTGGAATCTCTCTAAGGATTAAACTCTGCTTGAAAGCAAGGTCATGAGTCTGTTCTCAAGGAGTATAAGGCAAAGTTGCTTGAATCAGATGGCTCTACTATTCACATTAAAAATTAAAAAAAAATTGAAAGAATAAGAAAATTAAAAAAAAACACAGAAAATTACATCAATATAATTTTAGGTAGATAGTTTGGAATGGCTCCCCGAGTTCCCTTAAATAATTTTACATTCAGAAATCTCTGGAACTCTGATTGATGCATTGATAAATGCTTTCTTCTGTTTTAGATAAAGAAGAAACTATTGACTAGAACTCAAGCCAAGTTTTGCCTTTAAAATATGTCCAGTGAATGTCAAACTATATCAAAGCTTAATTCACACTGCAATGCATATCATGAATATTGTACTGATTATAAATCCTGACTTCAAATCTAGATCTTATAATGACAACTCTGTTTTCAAATAGTTATATTGTTTGCAAGATTGCTCTGAAGACTGACTACAGAGTTTACAAGGTCATTTTTAGTTCCAATGAGCTTCATAAACTTGTAACTCAGAAGCCCTATTTTACCTGGGCTTTAAGTATCAGGATAAGGAATGGAATGCGTCAATAACCTGCTCTGTAGGTTTTCTGTCTTAGATGTCTAGGGTTGATTGCATTTCATGTAATAATTTTGCCTCATAATTATGTAAAGTGAATCATTTGGAAACATGGATGGCTAAAGTTATTCTGAAATAATACTTGAAGCTACTTGGAACCCTTAAGTGAATTCATTAGTTGCAATCTATTTTAATTAATAACAATCTCAGGAAAACCTACTGAAGTTAGTTGATTCTAAGCACTCCCTGAAATATTCATATTATTACTAAATGCTTGATTGCCTCCCCGCCGCCCAGTTGTTCTTTAATAAATGAGCTTTACCTATAGCCAAAGATCAAGTCTAACCCAGATTGTGCTAAAGAAATACACAGGACTTTCACCACATAAGCTCTGATTAACTAGAGTTTCTCTAATCACCTCTGAATTCTATGATAACTAACCTTTGACTCACTGGTTCCATAGCCATTTAAATAATGTCTTCCTTCTCCCAGTATGTATTGCTGACTCAGCATTACTTTTTTGGTGAGTAGATTTGGTTCTCCCTGCTTCCATTCCATTCCATTCCATTCCATACTTTTTCTTACTTCCTTCAAAGTCCAGTTTAAACAACCTCTTCTGACAGTCTCAGCTCCGGGGTGCCATGACCTTTGTTTTGAGCTTCTTAACTCTTAGCTGTTTTATTTCATGTATCACTGCCTGTCTCCTATTCTCAGAAACACAGACAATGTGGTTTTTCCCTGGTATTTCACACAGAGCCAACTGCAATACTCAAGGATGCAGTAGAAGCTTCACACATGCTTGATGAGTCAAGGGACAGCAATGTGGGTTGGGAAAACCTCTCACTAGAGTTATCTGACCCCTTCACAAACTCCTTCTCTCTCTCTCTCGCTCTCTCTCTTTTTTAACACTCCATGAAAACAAATAAAAACATGAATTGCTATTATTTTCTCCTCCTCTCCTTTCTGACTGTCATTTGCAATTGGAACTGTTATGGAAGTATGTTGCCCAAGCACAGGCACCTGGAGAGAAGAGGAGAAAATTCAGGAAAATCACTGATCCTCTGGCTGATGATTCAGGATTGGTTTTATTTACTAAGGATCACAACTTATTATGCAGATTTCACACACACACAAAAGAGAGATTTAAAAAGAGATTAGAGCTTAGACACATAGCTTGAAATAAAGTAGTATATCTATAAAGTTGTATAAAAAGAGTTAGGAAACTGTGCCTGCTTGGTGCTTTGCATTAGATCTTTCTAGCCGAGTCATTTATATGGAGAGGTCTATCACTCTCCATATTCTGCAGATTTCCAGAAGTCTGATATTATTGTTTCTTAGACCTGGTAACAAAGGAGAAGCAGGCCGTTGAATTAAATGGAACTAAAACCAAAGGCTTCCTCGCTACACCTGTAAATGACTGAAATAAAAAGCCAATTCAGAGATTCAGCATAACACTGTTGGTCAGCCAAAACTGCTTGCCTTGCCACAAATTCACTTGTGACTCTCCAGGGAGTATCACTGCTGTGAAACCTATAGAAACTGCTCCAAATGCTACTCAGCAGAAAATGCAAACACATTTCACTCAAACAGCACTTGTTTGTCAAATGAGCAAAGGCAGGGAAATTGATGAGGGTACTAATTATTCTTAAAAGAGGCAGAAGAGAGTGTAAGGCATTCAAAGACTTCATGATGAAGTGAGGAAGAAGGGAAAGGATTTTTCTAAACTTTAATAGGCTTCAAGATTCACAGACAGCCGGGCTGACAGCAGGACAGGGCTCTCTCAATTAGAAACAGGCCTCCTCCTCTATTGCAATCCTGTCATTTTCCTTGTGGATAAAGGCAGTTAGCATGTAGATTTTTGACAATTATGAAATTTTCTATTTTCTTTCCAGCACTGAATATCTATGCATAATATAGGAATATGCACCACTAGTGCTTTGACTACTTCTTGTTTTCTTGGGTTTTATGAAAATTAATGCTTCTCCCTCCCCCCATAAATACTAAACGGAAAAACATGGTTATTCAAGCAGCAGAGTCTTTCAGATAAAGGTGCGTTTACTCACTATTTAAACTAACTATGCAAATGAACCACAATTTTGAGTCTAATGAAATTACTCTGGACTTAAAAGAAGACAAGTAGAATTTGGTTTTTAAGCCACAGATGCTTTCTTGCATCAAAGTTATGTCAAAAGTTTCAAGAATAGCTAGAACAAATTCTTTGAACTAATACACTAATCTTAACTGGCAATTACTTTAAGCTACTTGCAAAAAATATCCATATTTTCTTGTTTGTCCCTTCTCCAAAAAACAGATAAAGAAGACACTAGGAAGCAAGGACCTGCAAAGGAGAAATATCTTGGGATAGAGGGGTACCCACAGCCAAAAAAGGAGGTCATGGTTTTATTTTTCTCAGGGGTATTTGCTTTTTTAATGGATATAGTTAAAGAATGAGAAACTTCCAAGATCTAAAGAAATGAAGACTTATCTGTAAGAAGTCAGGTAGAATGACTGTTTAGGATGGAAAATATATGTGTGCCTGAAGTAGGATGAGCTATTTAATATCCATGAAAATCATACAAGGGAGATACCAAAAATTTTTCAATGAAAGTTTACAATTTGCAGAGCCCTGTGGTAGTTCTATAAGAATTTGTTCTTGCCCTCAAAGAGCTTATAACCCAGTGGGACCAAAAAAAAAAAATATTGCAATCTAATAAGAAAATGTTTGGGTCAAGACACAGCATAGAGAAAAAAAGAAAAAAGAAAAACAAAGACAGCATAGAAAGAGATGTCACATGAAAGTATGAAGATTAGAAAACCAATTCTCCATGCTGAGGTGGTCAAGAAAAAATTATGGCCATTAAACATAGGCAGTGTCTTGCTTTGCCTAATTTTAGAAGCACATCAACTGACCAAACTCTACTTTTCTGCTTCTTACTTGGTCCTAAACTTTTTTATTATAGGTTTCATGTGCAGTATATGCAACCTTGGGAAATCTTCTTCTCCAGTTTCTCACCTACTCTGCTACCTCTTGATCATCAAGACACTCTCACAAAGGGTAGTTGATATCATGAGAATCTACTTACCTCAGTGGCCATAATTTCTTTCTTTTATCTACTAAAAATGTTTAAGCTATCCTAATAAAAGGTAAGGTTTGGTTATTAAAAGAAAGTACCATGGAGTTATGGTTGAGTGATCCCATTTGAACTTAGAAAATATCATGGAAACACATTCAGCTGGGACAGAAAAGACATATACTTCCCAGAGGCTTACTAAAGCTTTTCCTCGGATAAAACATTTGATCTCAATGATCTCCCACTACTGGGATTACAGCTTAATAAAATGGTGTTATATTGTCCCTGGTTTCTGAAAATAAATACAAACTGTGGGCTCCCTATGGGCATACAGGTCCAACCAAGAGTCCTCTCCACCCTGAGCCAGGGCAGCTCACTCTGTCCAGAGATGCCCTGCCTGATTAGTGTGGTAAAGAGGCAGCCAAAGTCAGGAATTTATTTCTCAGGCAGCATGAGTTATTCAAGGGACTTTCAAATGTGTTGTGGTTACTTACATTCATAAACACTAGGTCTGGATTACAGGAAATTATATCTAGACTAGGATAGAATCTGCAATATGAGGGATCCATATAGATTCCTGGATAAGAATAGTGACTCAAATCTTTAAGGAGGGTGTTTGTTTACTAGAGAAATAGAGAAATGCTAGAATGGCCAAGCCTGGGTCCAGGGACCACACTACTGGGAAGATTATGTACATTTTATTTCATGTGATAAGTCTTCATTCTGATGACATAGAAATTGATAACAATTATATATATTGTGCTCTTATTTTCCAGCTAGGTCTAAAGCAGGATGTGATAGGTTGTTTGGCTATTTCTTTGAGGTCAGTTGAGAAATGTCAAGGAGCTTACTGGCTCAGAAAATCTTTGGTCCAGTTTTGTGGGCCCTGGGACTCTTTAATATAAGAAAAACTCAAACTCGTAGTGGAGAGTGGTAAGAATGGTAAGAAAGCACAGTCCTGGGAAGCCTTCCTGAGTGAGTTTTTAATTACATGCTATCTTTATCTGTTTCCTGCCATTTAAATCCTCCCCTCTCTAATGTTTTTCTCTCCTCTTCTTTGAACTTGGGGCCATAATAATGCTTTTAGGGCATTCTGATTTTTGGAAGGCTCCTAGAGATATTGGAATAGCTGTTGTTTAGACTGCCTACAACCCCCCTCAGACATTTGCCACATTAGCACACTCTTCTTAAAATTGCCGCATTCTCAAGTCTTCTTTATAAAAGGAAAAATCCATTCACTGGAAGATTTTTCTCACCAGAATTTTAGAAAGTCAAAAAGGATTTCCTCATGCAAACTACTTCAAAAGGACCCAGGTCATTCACAGCACGCATATGATTACAAAGTAAGTCTCCTCTCAGCAGACAGTATCAGCTCCGAACCTGCAAAAACAAGCTGAACTTTTATTCAAAGCAAAATCAGCATGCACTCCCTGCTTCCTCTTCTCTTCTCCTAAAAACAGTTTAGCACCTTCACTTTAATTATATCTCAAAGAACTCCAGTGAGCCAAGGAATGAGAGCATGGAGCTGGTCTCCATCAAATGGATGGCTTGCAAAATATAGCTCTATCAGAATGCTCAAAAGGCTTTACAATCTCTCTCCCAAATGAGATTAGAATGGATTTATGCATAATTTCTGAGTAATTCTCCAGACCCCTTTTTCATACTAGGGTTATGCTAATCATGTTTTGGTCTTCAGGGATCTCATTTTGAGCCAAACAAATTTGTAAAAATATTGACTGACATTTCTCCAGTTTCTACCATAACTTCCTTTATCAGTCTTGGGTATATACTGTTTGATTTGGTGCCTTGTCAATTATAACATATTCTAACACTTTCAGAGTTCCAGCCAAAGCTATTAGCACAGTCTTACTTTCCATTTGATATCCCAAGAAACTTAATCTTCAGTTTGGGCCAACTCACTCTTCCCTGTTGACCACTGATTTTGTACAGAGGAAGAATTATTATTCTGTAATTTTCCTACTTCCTTGGGTATCATTTCCCTCATTTCAAAATTATGCTTTTTTGCCTCTTCTGAAAATTTAATCTCTACTATAACTGTGTATCTAATGCATGTAAGAGAAACCTGATAAACTAAAAGTGTAACAAAAAATGCATCTTTAAGGGCATAAATAAACTCAAGTTATCTTGAAGTATAAAAATATTTATTGTCTCTGGAACTGCAGGGTTAGGGAAATGCAAATTAAAACTAATTACCTTCAACTTGATACATGCTTGAGCAACTCGATCCAACTTTATATATACTTATAAATTTGGCAAAATTAAAAAAGGAAGAAAACTACTGATGAAAGTATAACTGGTATACCCTTTATAAGAAAAAATAAAATACATGTATAAAAAGTTTAAAAATCCACATATAATCTTAAGCAAATTCACCTTACAATTTTTCCCCAAGATTATTATCAAATGGGAAGAGAGATTGATGAAAAGGACATTTGCTGAACCATTACTTGTAATCAAATGTCCTACAATAGGATATGATTAAGAAAACTGATTATATTCATGGGATAAAGTATTATGCAGGCATTAGAAACAATATTTTATTGTAAAATTCTTATACTTGTAAGAAAAAATTAAGCAGACTATAAACTCTACATTTAGAATGGGATATATAAATGAGAAACTTTTTATCTTTATATTGGGAAATCATAGATGATTCAGGCTATTTTTTCTGTTTTTGAAGTGTCAAGTTTTTAAATTGTGCATACATCTTTTTTACAGTATGTCAGAGTTATAGGATATCTCTATTTCAAAATACACAGAAGAATTCTATGAGCATTCGTAGGCATAGATTTTTTTAAAGATCCAATCATTTGCCGGTTGCAACTTTTAAAAGAAAATCATGGGGCCGGCTCGATAGCCCAGTGGATAGGGTGCCGGCATACCACATGGGAGGCCCCGGTTCGATTCCCGGGGACCTCTCCTAGCGGGCAGACCGCCTTGAGAATGGCAAGCCGCCATGGGCGGGCTGGAGCCGCCGTGGGCAGGGCAAGAAGCTGCCACGGACAGGGCAAGAGCCGCCACGGGCAGGGCAGGTTGCCCGCGGATGGAGCACAGCCAGCCACCCGTGAACTGAAAGCCGGCCGTGAACAGACGCAGAGACCGCCCACAAGCGGGGAAAGCCGCACCTGCGCAGTGACCACTCTCGGCGCGTCGCCACAGCGGGGGGAAGGGGAGATATGTAATAAAATAAATTTTAAAAAATCTTTAAAAAAAAAAAAGAAAATCATCACCTCAAACTTCAAATACAAGGCTAAATGCGGTATTTCATGTAAGGTATTATGTCTTTTTTGAAAACATTACTTACCTTGCTCTAAAAAGAGAAAACTAAAATAAATGATCCAAAGAAAGCTATTTTATCATAATGAGATTTTTTTCCTTTTAAAATTACAGTAGCTATAATAGTTTGCAGAATGAATATGTGGTAGTTGTTTTTGTTTTTTGTACAATTAATTAATAAAATTATCAACCAGGTTTCAGAGCATTTTGAAGATGTCATAAAGACAGTTAAACAAAAGTTCCTCTAGTTTAATGCTGTGGCTCTTATTAAAGCATATGCAGAAAGACAAGTTGCTAGTCCTCTTCTAACCTAAGAAGCATAATATATGCAGTGAATCTTCAGTAATGATCTATTAATTTCAACAAGTATTTAGTGAGTCTCTACTGTATTCCTAGTTCTGTCTAATCTCTCCATAGACAAGAAGAGGTATAAGATTGTTATGTTCTAAACTCAAGGATTAAAATTTTAACAAAGAATAAATCAAAACATGAATGAGAAAATTAGCAGCAATACAAGTACGCTTGAAGAAATGGAAAAAATAATGGAAATCAGAGACATAAAATATCAGAGAAATGGTAAAAGGGGTTATCAGAAATCATGGTTATTGGCAAAATTGAGAATGGTTGGTTAGATTTGAGTAAATACAAACTCAAACCTCCCCAGAACCAGGCAAGTAAGTATTGGTATAAAACAGGTCAGTATAAGACAAAATAGACAGGCATGTAGAAAATGGCAGACCAAAGAGGAGGCAATCACTGTTCTGTTCCAGCAGATTGTTGACAAAATGTCAGGTAGATCTGGTGTCCTTAGGTCTTGGATATTTGATTACAGTTATCTGACTATAGGCAGAGGGGAATTCTTGCCAAGACAGGGATGCCAATTGATTCGACTTCCTTTATCATTCAGGGTTCCGACCAGAGAATCAGAGCTACTAGGATACATATATTAATGTTTCAGTTAATTATAGGAATTTGACCTTATGCAATTGTGGGAGCTGGTTACATAGTCTGTAGCTACTGTCCATTGTTTCTGCATCTGGTGATGGAGCCTGAAGTCTACAAGGAACTCAGTTAAAAAAGGAGAATGGATGAGAAGGGGGAAACCTGGAATCTGCAAGGCTGAGCTGGAACACTTGAGAACAATCTAGAACCTTGCATCGGCCTCTCATTACTTCCAGGCTTCCGACTTCAATGACAGAGGTGTCCTGCAGGAGAAACTGTATGCTGAGTTGCTGCCCTATGCTAACCAGGAGACCAAACATATAAGCAATAATGTGTGTGAGTTGCAGCAGCACATTGAGCCTTCCTCTGATCTCCAAAGGTAAAAAAGTAATGTGGCTGCTACATCTGCAGATCCTGCCCATTCTTTTTTCAGTCTCTTTATTCCTGGGACAGATGTGTGTTAGCTTCTCGGTGGAGGATGCCAGAGTCTCTTGCAGGACACTCCCATCATCACAGCTGGAGTGTCGGAAGGCTGGAAATAGCTTAGATGAGATGTTAAGATGAGTGTTTGGGCCTTGCTCTCTG